>APFE031164669.1:21388-37267 GCA_000404065.3 Pinus taeda | reverse complement strand
AAAAATTATATCCTTTTACTCTAGTTTCAGTAAAAAAGAGTTATCCTTAAAAAGTAAAGACCGTCTTACGACTAAAATACTTTCAACTTGGATTTGTCATCCAAAACTCTTAAGGAGTCAACGATCCTCCCCATCCATTAAAAAGGAAATTTTTAGAGTGTAACTCTAAAAAATAAAAAATCTAAAAATATAAGAGGTTTCATCACGAGCCTGCTTACCATGCTCATAGGGAACCAATTAAACTGACATTACCACACTAAACACCAAATTAGGGTAATGGCTTACAATTTTTAATTGTAAGACAAGGGGTCTCATCACGAGCCAACTTGTTCAATTTGTTTGTTTTTGGTGAATGACATTGTCATTATCTGGCCACCAATCTAGGACAATCACTTTTTAGCATCAAAAAAAGAAAAGAAAAGAAAAATAAAATTCATTATCTGGCCACCAATCTAGGACAATCACTTTTTAGCATCAAAAAAAGAAAAGAAAAGAAAAATAAAATTTACCTCTAATTATTGCACTATTAAATGGATGGGATACTGCATTGTTGTTGGTTAAAAGGTAAGTCTGTCGGGGCTATGAACGGTTGCTGGCAGCAGTGGCTCTATCTGTGAAGAACGAGTACATTATAAGCTAAGTCGTAAAAGGCCCCCTACTTTATTTTCACACCTGTTTAATGACTGATACAAGTAAATATGAGTTTTTCATTCACAAAAGGTTTTTAAAAGAAATTGCAATTTAAGGAGTTTTATAGTTAGAGTAATTTTATTTATCTAAATGTTTCAAAAAATAGTTCACTTTTTAGGTTATTTTTACTGAATTTTTGGAAAATTTCATTTATCAGAGATAATTGGTTCTTCCAGTGAATCACCAATTGTTGTACTGTTCAACAACCCCCATTTTAATGTATTATAAATTTCCTATGAAATTTATTATATTAAAAATAGGGACCTTTTAATTTTATAAAATCAATATAAAAATTGTCAATAAATAAATATAACCAAAGTTTAATACTTAGGTTTTTTAATTAAAACCCAAGTATTAAACCTTGATTATCCAAAAAAACAAATTTTAATAGCCCCCAAGACCAAAACTATATTTAGGCTTCAAAAAACTTTAAGTATTAAACATTGTGGGTTATTTACTTAAAAAACAAAATAATCGGAGTTTTAATTCCCAAAGCTTAAATTCTTCATAAACTTTGCCTCATCCAAAACCCCGCATCACAAAGTTTCTAAACACTAAGACTTCCTTGCATCGCAAATAAAAAAATTTCTAAGGCAAGATCCCTTCGCAAATTCCGTTTGCGATTGCGATATGATATCAGACCCGACGAGAATATCAATTGCACTTCATTAAAATCCCGCATTCGCGCAATCATAAGAACCATTGCCCAAGTTCCACTACTTATCTCTTTTGCGATATGCAATACTTGGACTCGACGAGATTATCCATTGCAATTCATAAATTCCCCTCGTCCCCTGCTATCACAAAAGGTTCAAAAAATCTTAAGTCCATACTCCTGCCTTATGCCGATTGCGATATGTGATTAAGCCCGGACCCAACGGGATTATAAAATCCATTCCATAAATCCCCCGCGTCTAGAGCTATCGCAATTACCAAAGAGTCCCGCCTCTGCCTATTGTGATTGTGATTATACCTGACCTAATGGGATTATTAATTGAATTTCTAAAAGACCCTGCGTCTGTGACTATTGCAAAGAAAATCAAAGGCTTAAGTCCCACCTCATGCTGATTGTGATTGCGATACCCAGACCCAAAGAGATTAGTCGCAATAATCACAACCTCAATCCCTCCGCATCGCCAATTGTGATATGTGATAAGCCCCAGACCCGATAAGAATTACATATCAATTCATAAAAAAATCTCGCATCCGTGGCTATCGCAGTTTTACTAGCCATGCCGCCTGTTCCAAAGACTCCTGCCAAATGCAATTGCGATATGCGATTAGGCCCAAGCCATCTACCACGTCATCGCTGTCATCCTCTGTGACGTCATTCTCCACGTCAGATGCCACATCATAGTGACGTCATCCTGCAGATTGCAAAATTTTCAAGACTGTTGGTGTTGTACCTCTCCATTATTGCAAAATGTGATCAACCCAGGACTCGACGAGGATTATAAATTCCATTTCATAAATCCCCGCATACGCGGCTATCGCAAAAGCCACGGAACTGAAGCCATTCCTCCTTTGCCCATTCTTATTGCGATTTGGTCTTATTCGGATTTTCGTCTATTTCAATAGGGATTCTCCTTGCTTGAAATATGACAATAATTCAACTCCCAACCTAAAAAGCGACTGCGATTATTATGAGTTCTGCCCCTGGTCTAAAAGCGATGGTGATTTGCGATAAAACCATAAATTCCACTTGTCTTGTCACAGACCTCACTTCACATCCTTCTCCATGATGGTTGTGTTTGGATTTATTATGCTCTACGTTGTTATCATGATTTCTTGCAAAACGTGAAATGTTTCAGATAAAATTCGCTTATCAGTCACATTAAATATCGCTTATCAGTCACATTTATCTTCAACTTATCGATTCTAGTTTTCCATGTTCAGGTTCATGACATATGAGGACAACTGTGCTGATAAGCGGCAGTTCAGTTCAAACAGACAAGAAAACATCCAGATAATCCGATGGAACAAACAAAGCTGATGAAGACAACAAATGACATTCAGAATATTGCCACCAAAAAACTGTTTTCCTTTAAGCATTGTTGAAGGGATCTGTTTAATTTCCCTCAACGCTCTCCAAAATAGATTCAGTTGTTTTCTGCTATTTAAACTTATTCGTTGTATGAAATAAGGGTCCAGAATTTTATGAAGAAAGACTTACGAAAGATCGCACTATTGTACTTTCACACTTTTCTCAATAGAACGATTGGAACATTGTTTTAGGAATTTTCATAATGAATTTTGAGAAGTTGCATTATTGTACTCATGGAATCATCTTTGTGAGAAAGACTAAACTAACACTATTTCTTTTATGAGGTGAACAATGTGCATCCGATATTTCTATCTTTGTGCCTATGTTTTGTTCAAAAATAAATAGTGAATTTATCTTTTTAGATTGCTTATTACATGGTATTTGTACTCTTCTTTTCAATTCATGAATCCTTGAAGGCAATATTGTATAAAGGATTTAGAGTTGTAGGTTAAAGGAGAAAACTCAGATCTGAAAGCATATTGAGGGTTTTTCTTTTGCACTTTGAATTATGTTTTGATGGGAAAAGTTCATACTATTACAACTCTAGTTTTAAAAGCAAAATTTCATGCATTATAAAAGGATGTTGGAGACTAGAGCTAGAGAAATGCATTTAATAAATTGGTATTTTTAATACTATTGTTTTAAATCCTAGTTTCATTTTATAATGGTAGGAATGTGTCATTTTATTCATATTTGTGCACTATTGTTGGTATGAGTAATTTGTCTCAATCATATGATATTATTTATCTCTGCTCTTATGTGTTGAATTCTGATTTATGAGTAACTATTTACTCAGAAATCTGTTTTTTAAAATCGATTTAACAAATAATGATATGCTGAGAATGATTTCCTCATATTCTTGTTTAATTATTCGAATTATTGATTTAATAATCAATATCATTTTGTGGACTACTTCTTAAATGTTATCGGTTAATTATTTCAATTAAGAGGTCTTTGAATAGAATATGTTTGGGTATTCATAATGTGAGTTAATTGAACTATTTCGTTAGCTTGACATTCATTATAAGCCAAACATATTCAAATCCCAAATCATTTAAATATCTTTATCTTGGTTGGGTTAGATATTTATCTGCCTAATTGAGATAGGATTAGGATTTAGTTCTTTTTTCTTGCATTTTAGAATTAGTTTGCATTTAGATTAATTCTACATTTCTAGAAGTCCTCTTTTGAGGCAAAAATTTAGATTTGTTTGGTTGTTCCACAAAAACAACTTAAGGATCATTCTTCTTGCCTGATCAGCTCAAAGAATTGATCTGATGGCTCTAGCTATTAGCAATTATAGATATACTTAAAGCTGATAGTGTTTGGGAGAAGGTAACTAGACCTAATTTAACTAGTTGGAGCCACTATCCCAAATGGAAGAGGAGTTGTTTTAAGGTCCGTATCGGGTGGTTATCCCCAATGTTGTGGCAACAATTTTCAAGATCTCAGCACAACCACCACTAGAATGAGCTACAACCCTTGATCTACAAGATACCACTTTCTTGACCCCAATTATTCGTATTTCACATTGGGGCTTGATTGGTAAACCAATATTATATCATGTGCATTCATATTGGGGCATTAAAAATGGAAAAATTACAAAATAATATATTGGGGTTATAATGGGCGCCTAAAGGGTTTTAATATATGATATAGTAATATATATAATTTAAGGTCTTGTTTATGTAATTGTTTGGCCAAGCGAGAGGAAAAGAACACGATTTTGTTGGGAGGATGTCGTGAACAACAACCTGCACGTCACCAGCTGCAGAAAGGGTGGGAACCATGCAACTTGCACATAACCATCAACGGGAAAGGGTGGAAAAGGGTGGGAACAACGCATCCTACATGTCACCAATAGTAGTTTCATTCGATGAACCCTAACCCTTTCCATTTGGAGTTTACCTAGCTAGTGAATTTGATGCAATCCCTTTCCATTTGGAGTTTACCTAGCTAACGACAATCGATGAACCATTTCCAGTTGGAGTTTTCCCAGATAACCGATTTTCCTGCAACAAGATCAACGGTTCGAGCATATTCATTTCCATATATATAGCTAAAAGTGACTTAATATGCCCATGCTATCGAATTTATGGTGAGAAAGATAAATTTAGGGTAAAATTATTAATTGGTTAGTTGGAGATAAAAAATTCAATCAGATACATCTCCTCTCGATGTAGACTACCAAATCCTCCTACTTTTTCAAGATCTCCGCAATGAGAAAAGCTAAAATTTTGACTTTGTTGTAGAACCCATTTGGTGGGTCCTTACCTGCACGTCTATTTATGAAGGTTGGTCAATTATTATACTTTGTTTTTGCTTCTATCAGTGTTTGATGAGATGCCTTTGCCCTACCAGTTTGCACTCAAAGAAAGGGCACTAAGATATCACCAACTGTAATGGGTTTTTGTACATACTATTTTACAAGGAGGATAAGAAATCATTATTGATTTTAACGCTTATATTTTAGGCATTGAAGAATTCAGCCAAGTGGAGTTATTTCGATCTTTGTTATCTCTCTGGATGGTTGTCTCATGCTCTCAAAGGAAGTATCTTGTATTCACCTTTTGATCACTAAAGAATTTACACCAGCTAGGTGGTATTTTCTCTTTATTTTCCTTGTATGGTTGAGTACATCCACAGGTGCCCAAATATAAATAATTTTGTATTAAAATTATAGTTATATGCAGATCATGGATAATTTCTTATCAAGTGTCTTTTGATGCTTCCCAATTGAAACATGATAGAAGTTTTCATCCCATCTCAATGTGCCCAATTAATATTTCCTCTTGTTGCTTGGAGATTTTAGCATGTGAAATATTTTTCCGGAGGCTACAAAAATGGTGTTTTGTTTTAAGAGATTCTATAGAAGTTGGAAATGTCTTCTACTATTTTTGTAAAAGAGGCATAATTGTATTTTTGTTTTATTTTGTTTGTAGCATCGTCTGCTGCATTTCAATGAATGTTAAGTTTATCGGCCTTTTAAATTGTTCGCAAAAGCTCATGGACATGCACTGAAGCTTCGATGGTGCATATGAGTACAAACGAAGGTGGTTATTCTATGTTTCACCCATATTAGTTATGTTATTCTAAATTTGATGGTTCTACTTTTTTGACTTGAACTAGCTATATTAGTCATGGGTTAGAATTATTTTTTGGGGCCATTTTAATTTGGTTGATTTTAAGGAGAACTTGAAGCAACAAGTGATTAAGAGAAGGCAACAAATTGGATTATGCTGCTAATTGATGAATAACATGCAAGAAAAATGATAATGTAACAAATTAGGAAATGGTGGGGTCCATGAGTGACTGGAAAATGGAGTAGTAGCACAAATATGCAAAGTAAATAAATAAAAGTTAGTAGGTGCAAATATGCTTTCAATTACATTAAACCTAGAGACTCGCACCTTAAAGCTAGCTTCCATATTGAAAACGTTTTTGGTGCACACGACTCCCAAACCATGTTTTGTCTCACCAAGGTTATTCATGTAGGGGTTTATACACAACAAACAAACCCCATATCCATGCATATGGAAGGGATAGAGTAATAGTAATGTGGAACAAAATCCCACCAAAGGGAATGCCACTTTTGTGAAAGCTTGAAATTTTGTAATAGATCACATATACAAGAGCCACAAGGCATGGCACCATTATCAATAGCATTGTCAGTACTAGAGTGAGGGAGGGTGCTATGACATCAACATGGGGACTTGCACCCAAGCCAACTTCTACATTAGCAAGGCTTTTGTTCTGGGTGATACATCATAAGTCTCCTTTGTCTTACACTAGTTATCCATGCAGGATTATTCAAACACACATATGGTAAGAATAGAGCTAGTATTAATCTGGAATAAAATCTTACCACGAGGATATGTCAATTTAGTAGTAGATTGTAATACATCACATAGATAACAACCAAAAGACAAAGAGGGTTTACAAGGAACACCACTAATACCACTAGGGATGTTTGTGTTGGAGGGAGAGGATGTTATTAGATGGCCTTATCTCAATTGTTTTAGACCCATAAGGTAGAGGGGGAACGAGAATGGAGGGAATTTGCACTCCATAACCAACTTTTGGATCACCAAATATTTTGGTGCGATTAATGTCTTATAAGAGAGAAACAACATGGTAGTAGTTTTAAGTTTTAATGAATTTTAACTTAAGTTTGGGATTTTTCATGAACTTAGAGGTTTGAATCCTGGTCAAATGTGCATGAAATTATACAAAAGACTTGGAATATTGTAGAAAGGGATAATAAAAACATTGATATGCAATGGAAATTGAATGATATGCAATACTAAGATATATAATAAAGGGCTAAAGCACATGCACCTTTTTAAAATCATGATCTTTAGAAACAAAAATGATTTAGAAAGCAAAGAAACTGAAGTAATGAACAATATAAATGCAGAAAGGTTTGGTATTCACATGTGTTCAATTGTCAAGTTGGGGAATGTTTTCTTTTGAACAAACTTTGCATATCATGTAATGATTATAAACTGGAACTAGATAAATAACTAAAAGAGTTTATTGCACTGAGAGTAGCAAAGTGCTTTACAAATCATGTACTTGGGTAATGTTTACATTGCTTTACAACAAAATATGTTAGAGACGGTGTCATGTATCTAGGAAATGTTTACATGTTGACTTAAAAAAAGTAGTAGCAAATAGTTGGAATTAAAATAATAGTAGTATGTCTTATATATAAGATAGATTGATATGCACATTTAATATAAAAACTCCTATGTAGAGAAAGAAAAGGAGAGATCCATATTATACAAAACTAATATAAGTATTATATATACATTTAAGTATTGTTACCCTTCTCTTCGTCTTATACTTATATTCATTTTAAAGGATAAAAAAATTTACACTTCGAGATTTGAATTCTCTCGGTGATTGACAGATCTGGACTTAATATGGATATATGTTGGTAATAAGAATAGAGACCCTAACATGCTTTTATGTATTAAATTTACAAGTCCATAAGTATGTCCAACGAGCCTTAGAAGATAGTGGAACAAAGTTGTGAGTAACTGATTATATTGCTAATGACTTTGTCAGGCCTTGCCTACTATCTGCTTGTCTTGTGGACATTTTATGTTATGTATTTTTCTGTAATTTTGGAATTTGAGTTTGGCAGGGTGGAAGTTTGGACTTAATAGCTTACGTTAAAGGTTTAGAAATTCCTTGCTATAATGTAGGCATCTACAAAAATGCAAAATTTTGCATAAATTCATTTTTTTAAAGGTCATAAATTATATGTAAATAGGTGCACCTACTATCTACTTGTCTTGTTGACATTTTATGTTATGCATTGTTTGATAATGTTCGAATTTGAGTTTGACGGTGTGGAAGTTTGGACTTATTTTCTTATGTTAAAAGATTAGAAATTCCTTGTCATAATGATAGGCAAATACGAAAATGAAAAAGTTTGCCTAAATTCATTTTTTTAAAGGTAAGAAATTATACATAAATAGTTGCGCCTACTATCATATTCTTGCATCCAAAATTGCACAATGAGAAAATCATATTTCTCCTCAATCTTTTGTAGGGGTAAAGTTTCTTGACCTTATTGCATATTTATGTTGTTACTCTCACTCATTTTCTTATTGCATCTTTATGTTGTTACTCCTCAACCTTATTGTATCTTTATGTTGTTACTCTGACTCATTTTCTTATGCTCAAGATGCTTCCCTGCTTGATGTTTTTTGTCAAACATTTAACTCCATTTTGCTTCCAATCTTTCTCAATGTCATGTATTGTTTTACCTCTTTGGCATTGTTTTGCTTCCCACTCTGCCTAGTTGCATCCATTGGCATTTTATCATGCTCACAGTATTGCTTTCATAAGACAATTACTCCCTGATCTGTTCCAGAATCAAATGTTTATACTAAATACAAAAATTTTAAATGTTAAAATATAGAAGAATGCTTTTTGTAAATGGCGGATACAGAAGAAACATACCAGTAGGTAGACTAGTGCCATGTTCTTCAAGAGTTGGGCTCCCCCATCCCAAATACCACCTAGTAGGTCCAATGGAGTAAGCATGGTTTCTACCAAGTGATTTCTCCCTTCAGTCTCTGATGTTAGGAGCAATGAATTCTCTCGTTCTTGTGACAAACCTCCCTGTTATCATAGAACTAAGTTTTTTTATTACAATCCACTCCCTAAAGGAAATCATATTCCAATGCATTGGTCCTCTCGAAGTGTTTGACGAATTTGATGGTGAGATTTATTCTTGGCACCCTTACTCATCCTTGGATGCAAGCTCCAACATGCATTGACATTTTGTCTCTCTCTCTCTCTCTCTAATGCTCAACGCTGATACTTTCAGATCCTTACAATTTCAAGCTAAGTTGCATGAAACATGGAAAACATGTACAAGTTTTAGAAATGGGTACACATGGAAATGTGGCACACAACACCCCCTCCCCCCGAAAATGAAATGGGTACGTGAGGAAAACACTGTGTGTGTATCTGTATCACATTTTCTTGCAAGAAAATAAGAATGAGACACACACACATTAAATAACGCATTATCTCATAAGAAATGGGTATGTTTTGGAAACAAAGTGTGTGTGTGTGTATGTGTCACATTATCTTGCAATAAATTAAAAATGAGACACACACACATTAAATAACACATTATCTCATAAGAAAATATGTGTGATACACATAAATGACATTTTAGAAGGAAATCCATGTCTATGTTAATTATTGTAGGTGATTACAGGAAGCAAAAAATCATAGTTTGGTGGTCTTAACTAATGCCAATCCCATATCATCATTCATGATTGAATCTAGTGGAAATGTTGCAATACTATGAACTCTAAAATCATGAAAATTACTAATTCTTCTGAATTTTTGAATGAGATATGACATTCTTCTTTCTTCATGTGAAGTCCAATGAGGTTGGAATCATTATGAAATATCATGAAACAATTAATGGTGATGTTAGAAATTTAAGTAAAAATTGACGCTCTTCTTTATCTTACCTTGGAAACATTATTTGGTATGGCTGGTAGCATTTCTAGGCCTTTTTGATACTAGGAGATGGCCATCTAGGTGTTTCCTGAAACTTAGGTTTTTAGTATTCTATTGTACTGACACATTACCTTATATACTCTCATCTAGCTTTCTTTTGAACAAATTTTGCATATTGTGTGATGATTATAAATTTGAATTGGATAAATGACAAGGCTAATGTATACAACCCATTATTATAGAGATGTTGTCAAGCAGGTGGGTAACACTTACATGTCAGCTTCAAAAATAATATAAACAAATAGTGTAAATTAATAATATATATATGAATGAAAGAGAGTTTTGATATGTACAATTAATATAAAAACTGTTACACAAAGAAAATGATAGATTCAGAATATAGAAAAATAAAATATTGTAAATATTATATTTACATAAAAATATTGTTACCCTTCTCTTCATCTTGGCCGAGTTCCATCTTAAATAATAAAATTTTTACACCTCAAGAGATTTGATCCCTTTTGGTGCTTGATAGATCTGGACTTAAGATGGATATGTGCTAGTAATAAGAGTAGAGGTCATAACATGCATATATGTTAAATTCACAAATTTGATAAACAAATCTAATTGGGCTTCAAAGATTGTGGAAGGAAAGTTGTGAGTAGATGATTATATTCTAATGATTATTGGGTCTTTCTTGCGATCTGCTTGACTTGTTAAAATTAGATGTTATGTATTTTTCCATAAAGTTGAAACTTGAGCCTGACAGGGTGGAATTTTGGACATTTTTTGCTTATGTTAAAACATTAGAAATTCAAATAACTTGTCATTATGATAGGCAAGTACTAAATACAAAACTTGTATATATTCATTTTTTTAAAGGTCAGAATTCATCTGTAAATAGTTGCACCTACTGTCATATACTTGTATCAAAAGTTTCAAAATAGGCAAATTATATTTCTTATTTATATCTTGTAGGGGCAAAGTTGTTTGATCTTAAGCAAAGTATATTTCTCCTTTATATCTTGTAGGGGTCAAGTTGCTTGATCTTCTGCCAACTTCCATCCTATTCCATTGCCTATTGCATCTATATGTTGTTAATATGTTTGACTCATTTTCTTCTGCTCAAAATGTTCTCTTGTTTGACTCTTTTTCTTTAACAAATTAACACCATTTTGCTTCCATTCTTGCACGATGCTCTCTACTGTTTTGGTTTGCTTCCTTCGCACTATTTTCCTTAACATCCATATGCATTTCTCTTGGTCAAATATTGCTTTACGTTACATCATAGAATTTCTCCTTGATCCCCTATACATTCATTCTTAAATGTCAATGCCAAATACCAAATTGAAGAGTGAAATATATAATAATGTTTTTTTTTGTAAATTGTAAAATATAGAAGAACCATACCAGCAGATGGGCCAGAGGTAAGTGGCTCTAGATTCGGGTCCCCCTCCTAGATACTACCCAACTAGTTCAGTGGAGTAGCTAATTTTCTATCAGGAGATTTCTCCCATCAATCTTTGATGTTAGCAGAGTTGGGATCCCTTGTTTCCTCATTCTTATTCCTACTCTCCCCTTTATCATACAAATGTGTCCCTTAGTCCTGGTCACTCTCCAAAGACATCGTCTTCCATTTCATCAACCCTTTCATAGTGCTTAAGGGCTCCGATGGTGAGCTTGCCTCACCCACTAATTTATCCATGGATGTGAGTCCCAACACGCTTTGTCAGCCCCCCACCTCCCCCCCTCTCTCTACAACTCAATACTCAATATTAAGACTTTTAGTCTAGCCTTACAATATTGTACCAACACATTATTTTATACTCTTTGTTTGCTTCTATCATTGTTTGATGAGATGCCTTGGCACTCCCAGTTTGTATCACAAGGGCTAATTTATGTTGCAACAAGGGTATTTAGCATTTGTTTGGGAAATAAGGGTATTTGACATTTGTTTGGGCAGCAAGGTTATTTGGCATCTGTTTGGGAAGCAAGGGTTTGTGGCATCACAAATAGTCCACATGAAGGTACTTACCCTTCATCTTGGTAATCATTTTGCTAAGCTTCTCTATTATTTTATCAAATATTGCATCACAAGGGCTAGTTTGTGTGGCAACAAGGGTGTTTGGCATCTGTTTTGGCAACAAGGGTATTTTGTATCACAAATAGTCCACAGACAGGTACTTACCCTTCATCTTGGTAATCATTTTGTTGAGCTTCTCTATCATTTTATCAAATATTGCATCACAAGGGATAATTTATTTATGTGGCAACAAGGATATTTGGCATATGTTTGGGCAAAAGGGTATTTGGCATCACAAATAGTCCACAAACAATTACTTACCCCTCATCTTAATAATCATATTGTTGAGATTCTCTATTATTTGATCAAATATTGCATTCCTTCATCCATTAGACATACCAAAAGTAATGTGTACCCAATCTATAAACATATGGGCCTTTAGGAACATCAAAAATTCCTCAACAACTAAATCCATCTAAGAATTAAAAAATGAAGGTGTAGATCATGCCATGATTGAGGTTGAGGTTGAGGACAAAGGTTTTATTAAGTGGGATGTGAATCAAATTTAACCATTGGCAGGACTTTGGAATCAAAGTAGTTGTTTCAAAGGTTAATATACCTCACAAGTTACTTTTCACACTTTAATGTTAATACAGATACAAACAATTTCTTTCAAGCATTTTGATGGAATAAACTTGAGATAATCTCTTCTTTGGGGGGCTGGGATTAAAAATGCAAGTTGGCTCAGGGATGTAAAATTACATGTACTACATTGAAATATGGCCCTTAAACATCTAGAACAACATTTGTAAGCCTAAAAAATCCACCTAGATGGACACATGAGTTACACATCATGCTCAATTAAAGAGTATATAATGCACATAGACATAACTACTAAGTTGTTATATAAATCCAAGGGCCTCAAGAGATAATGTCAACACAGTTAGTTTCTTCTTTAAATGAAATAAATAAAACTTTTTTTCTTCATGTTATGGTTATTTATCGATATCTATCCTTGGCCTCCCTAACCAAACCTTAATAATGGACTTGACTGGGATTCAGTTGAAAATTTTCTCAAGGTTTGAATGCCTTGTGTGTTTGTCATAAGCACTAGAATATAAATATAAAAAAATTCCATAGGAACTTCTTTAGAAAGGATTTCATTCCCTTCTGAAAAAACTTCAAAACATTTTTTGGTAGAGCTTCCCACCAAACCAGGTTGCAATGGCTACCTTTGTGCATAACTTGAGCAAATGTTGAGTTAGTAAAATGAACTTTCAACCCATGTTCATCCATTTTAAGGCACTCCCAATATGAGAACAAGTGGGAGCAACCTCCTACAACCATCACATGAAAACTAAGTTTTCCAGCAACCCCTTAAGGCCATCACATGAAAACTAAGTTTTTAGAAGATAAAGTTAAGAAAAAAACTATTGGTAATAAAGGTGAACGACAACAAACCATCAAACCCTAATAAAATTAAACATTTCTATTCTTTTGTTGCTCAAATGATATATGAGTGAGTTTATTTTCGCAACCATCAAATTCCATTGATATACCTAACAACAATCTAATCAGCCCCACCACTATGTTCAAATATTATGAACAACCTATACACTTATTTAGTGTATTTATGTGCTGTCATTTCATTTTGCTTCATGTTTTGTAACTTTCTGGACAAATTCAACAAATAGTCCATAAGCAGGTACTTTCCCTTCATCTTGGTAATCATCTTGTTGAGCTTCTCTATTATCTTATCAAATATTGCAATCCTTCATCCATTAAACATACCAAAAGTAGTGTGTACCCAATCTTTAAGCACATGGACCTTCAGGAACTTCAAAACTTCATCAACATCTAAATCCATCAAAGAATTCAAGTATTGAGGTTGAGGACAAAGGTTTTCTTAAGTGGGATGTGAATCAAATTTAACCATTTGTAGGACTTTGGAATCCAAAGTAGTTGTTTCAAAGGTTAATATACCTCACAAATTACCACAGTTTAATGTTAATCTAGATACAAACAATTTCTTTCAAGCATTTTGATAGAATAAACTTGAGATAATCTCTTCTTTTGGGGGCCTAGGGTTAAAAATGCAAGTTGGTTCATGGATATAAATTACATGTACTATACTGAAATATGGCCCTCAAACATCTTAAACAACATTTGTAGGCCTAGAAACTCCACCTAGATGGACACTGGAATTACACATCATGCTCAATTAAAGAGTTTGTAGTGCACATAGACATAACTACTAAAGTGTTATATAAATCCAAGGGCCTCAAGAGATAATGTCAACATAGTCGATTTCTTATTTAAACGAAATAAAGAAAAACCTTTTTTTTTCAAGTTATGGTTATTTATTTATATCTCTCCCTGACCTCCCTAATCCAAACCTTAATAATGGACTTGACTAGGATTTAGTTGACAAATTTCTCAAGGTTTGAATGCCTTGATTGCTTATCGTAAGCACTGGAAAATAAATATAAAGAAAAATCCATAGGAGCTTCTTTAGAAAGGATTTTATTAGCTTTTGAAAAACCTTCAAAACAATTTTTGGTAGAGCTTCCCACCAAACCAGGTTGCAATGGATACCTTTGTGAATAACTTGAGAAAATATTGAATTAGTAAAATCAAATTTCAATCCATGTTCATCCATTTTAAGGCACTCTCAAATTTGAGAACAAGTGGGAGCATCCCCTACTATAGGGATTTATGCTCGGTTAAACAAATAAGAGAACCCTCTCAGGTTTCCCGGAACCTAAGGAAGACGAATCAAGGGATCTACTGCAAAGAGTATATCCCTTGATTCATCTGCCTTAGGTCCAGGAAACCTGAGAGGGTTTTCTTATTTGTTTAACCAAGTAGAAATCCCTATAGCAGAATTGGCGACTTCGTTGGGGATCGTTCTGATTCCCTGTTTTTATTCTACCTCCTAGATCTTGAACCTCTGCCTCCTTTTGGTCTTGTAACCTTTGAATTCCTGTCATTTGTGTGTCTATATGCTAGAATTATTATTCTGAGTCTTTGTTGTGGCCTTAACATTTCTTTTTGTGAGCAAAACCAGAGTAATGCACCCTACTAGTGCCTTCTAATGTGTGTTAACGCAGGTTCCTTTTTTGTACAGTGTTACCCTAACTGTTAACACACTGAACAACCTAGAAACCCACATTAGTGCCCCAAAAACCCTGTTTTCCACCTTGCTTGTGGATTTCATTGTTTTGGATTTTGCTTGTTTGCTGGTTTTGAGGTCCATTTTGTCTAAACTCTGATCTTTTTAGCCATTTACATGCAATTTTCTTTTAAAAGAGTAGCTTAATTGCATTACTTGAAAATAAAAGTTTTTTTTTTTTGGTTTGTTTTGATGATTTTAATGATGAGTTGTGAATGCTTGCATGTGTTGAGATATATTAGAAGCTGCATTAGGGTTGTTTGTTTTGGAAAAGGCGTTAGCACTTTGTCCCTATAGAAACTCTTTTTCATCAAAATTTAATTGAAGAGCATTCTTTCTGCATGGTTTGAATCAAGTCTCACGAACTTCATACGTCAACACTCTTTTGAAGACACTAATAAAGTTCCTTTAAAAACAACTTAATAAAATAAATCAATTCTCTTTGTTTTATAAAAGCACACATTGGCTTAGGTTAGGGTCTTGGGTTAGGCTGTGGAAGTCAACTCCCCAAGGAACAATGTAAACTTTGAAATAAGAACTGATACGATTACTTGTTTCGTAGAGATAGCAAAAAAGTGACCCGATTTTGAAAAGGGGCAATGCAGAATACACATATTTTTTTTAGCATAGTTTTTGGCACTTTAATTTTTTTTTATGTACATTACGTTTTAAAATGTTAGTGATTTGCATGCTGATTTTAAAAAGTGGTGATTCTGCATTAGACCATTTTTTTACAAGACCTACTTTTTGCCTTTAACTTTTCTAACGTATGAAATGTAAATAACTATTTTCTAAATTTAACAATTTTTGAAGTGATCTTCTTTTTCATATATATATATATATATATTGTAGTGAGGTTTTTATTTGTTTTGCATATTTGAAGAAGAAGGTCAATATTTTAAATTTTCGATATTTTACATATTTATACATCGTTAATTAATTTTTCAATGCACACGA
>APFE031164669.1:0-21321 GCA_000404065.3 Pinus taeda | reverse complement strand
TCGAAAGAAGTGTTATGATAATCCGAATAAATATTTGGGTTTGATAATTGATGGTATGGACCAGAAGAAAACACTTTAGCACATTTGTTTCGCACACCCAAAAATTTACAGGAAAATTTTATTCAGTATCACTTGGTCGGTTGTATGGTCTTCAATGGAAAAATGTTGCCAAGGGTGTACTTCACAGCTCCAAATATTCATAATAATGCAAATTTGACCATAACCATAATTCATGATGTGCTTTCTCATTGGTCTGGTAATCTTCCTGAAGTTTTGTATCTATAATTGGACAACACTTGCTGTGAAAACATAAATCAGGTTGTTTTTGGATATCTAAACATGATTGTTGAATTGAAAACTCTTCAGAAGGTAAAGGTTGGTTTCCTTCTTGTTGGGCACATTCATGACCATATTGATCAGATGTTCAGTCATTTTTCAGTCACATTGAGGAGAAAGGAAGTTGGGAGCTTGCCATCATTAATTGAATGTATTAAGAAATCATACATGCCAGAGCCTACTTTTGATGTGTTGGAAGAAACTATTGACATGTGAAGATTTATTTTGGAATCGCATGGTGAGGAGAAATGCATTGAACAACTTAATGACATTAGCTTCCAACATCAATTTCATATAAAAAATTGATGGGAAAACACTAATATGGAGCAAGAAGTATTCAACTACTGCAGAATGGGCATCGTCATTTGGTTTGGAATTTTTTGAAGTTCATTCTAGATCATCCAATATTTGCATCAAATATATTGTTATTACAATCAGTTGCTGAAGTTCATAATACACGTAAACAAAACAAAGATATAAATTATTTTGATTGCCTAGAAAAAATTAAAAAATGTATTAGATATACATATGCGTACTTTGACATAGCTGATTCAATTTGGTGGAAGTCATTTTTCAATAATCAAAGAGATATCATTTCAAGAACAACAAATGAAGATACACCTTTGAAAAATCCATTTATTTGGCCACAAAATGTGTCAAATGAACATGAGGAAAGAAACATTGTTGAACAACAGCAATCTCAAGGTATTATTAATTCTTCACAGACAGAGAAAAGAGAGATGTATATTGGTTCCAGAAGATCTTGTGCACAACGTGAAGACATGGAAGACCTTTACAGGGATTCACTACATGATATTAAGGAGGGTTGCATGATTCCAGTGCTAGCAGATGGAGATCCCAACGGCTATCCATTATGGGTTGCTAAGGTTATAAAGGTTATTACAAAAAATGAAGATGTTACAGGTGTTGAAGTACATTGGTATGCCACAAATACACACCCATTCAATCGTGTGTATAAGCCAGAGATGGTAGTTGATAAAAAAATTGGCGGAAAGAGAAAAAGACAGGGTATAAATATAAATCGTCGCCACACAGACCTCTTAAAATTGGAGGATGTTCACATACTTGTTTATGACTTCAATTTAACAAAGAGAGCAATTCTTCGCTTCAAGACGATAGAGATTTTGAAAAGTTTGTTACTAGAAGGAACAGTGTTGAGATGGGAATCTGTTGAAACCAGTCGTAGACCCAGAAGAATTTTGAAATCTGAAATGGTGGGCATGCATGTGGACTCAGATGGGGCACTAGCTGATGAAATAGAAGAATATGGAACATCTTCGTCTGCTTCCAATCATTCATCTGAAGATGTGAATTCTGATGGTGTGCAAGAAAATACGAGTGATTTTGAATAATTTTCTAAGACAGTTTATATAACTGACGTTTGCATCGTATTTTGAAATAAAAAATTTTGATTTCCATATGGTGTTAAATTAGAAGTTATGAGTCATTCTTATGTTGTTGGATTATATGTTTTAATTATGATGATTTTTATTGTTTAGAATATCTACAATGCAACAATAAATTAGAGATATAATGTATGTTTCATTCAATCTACAAATAATGACATTTTGATTAATTTAGTCATGTAATTTGTTCATAATGTCATGGTTTTTAATTTATGGTTGAAAAATTTCCAATTTTTTTTTGTATCTTTAATGTTATGGTTGAAAACAATAAGAATTTTAGCGATATTTAGTGTCATGTTATTATATGTTTAACAACATGGATGAAAACTAATAGAATTTTAATGTGTTTCAGATCCCATTATTTTATCTTTATCGTCATTACTAAAACATGTTGAAATTATACTTAGGAAAGAAAAATGTTATTCTACCAAAAACATTATTGTGTTTTTTTCCTCAAAAACAATTGTTTTTTTGCACATAAAAATTCGGTTTTACTGGCATTTTTTTAAAATGTTGAAAATTGACCTTAAAAAAAACCATCATTCCACTATCAACACTTTTCGTTTTCAAGGTTTTTTTTGCACAACTTTTGCACAAAAAATTCGTTTTCACTACTATTTTTAAAACATGTTCAAAATTGACCCTTAAAAAAAACCATCATTCCAGTATACACACTTTTCGTTTTTAGCATTGTTTTTCATGTTTTTTTTTTTGGTTTTTTGGCCAGAGTTCCCGTTTCAAAGTTTACATTGTTAAGGTTGTAAAACTAAACTAGTGTCATTAAAGAGAGAAAATCCTGCTACACTCACATCATCTGGGACCGCTCCTCTAACACAGGAGTTAAATGTGAAAAAACATCAGAGTATGAAAGAAGGTAGCCCGCCTTCGATTGCATTTCGGTGGGTATCCTGCCCAGATAGCATACTGTCTACGACAATGTCCCCCTTAGTGGTGTCTGTGATTTCAGGTGAACTTAGTAGCCATATTCCCAGGGACTTACATAAGGTGATTGGGGTGGGCTACCTTGGTACATAGACAAATGAACCTACTCTGTCTTTGGTTTTTTGGGAGGGTGCTCATCTTCACGAGAGTACTTGGCCCCTTCTTACCGAGGTTCGGGAGAAGCTCATGAGTAATCATAACTGTCTTGTTTTGGCCAACTTTCTCTTATAGTCCTTTGATATTGGGTTTCATCTCCATCTAGTTGTGACTATAAAACAAAGTATGATTGCTTGTTGATATCATAGACTTTTTTTTCTTTTTTAGGAGTGCGATGTTTTGATTACTGAGATGATATAAGAAAATCACTTAATAAGTTTTTTGTAAATATCTATATCATTCACCGTGGCTTCCACTAGACCTCATCATAGATCTTGATGACTGTAGGGTCTTCCTCCACTTTCTATGGAGGAATTTCTGAGTGAATTAGATTCTCCTTTTACTCAGGGGAGTCAGTCTCTAGTTTCTAATTTTGAATCATTACATTGACACAAAGTCAACTCTGACCAAAGACCCTTTTACTAAAGGTCTAGTACCTCCTTTTAATCCTCCTCTGACAGATCTTCTCGGGCTTGTTTTGATCCAGGTAGCACCTTTCCCTACAATGTCTTCGTTTGTTTCCACTCCAAATATCCCAATGACTACTGGTGAGTCATCGTGTTTTGTGGACACTTTTGGTCCACCTCATATACCCCACTTGTTTCAGATTCTACAACATTTTTCAATTATCACGTTGTCCAAGCTATATCTAATCCAAGAACCTTACCTATGCCAACTGTTGGTGGCGGGTTGCAATTCGTGCCTCCTGCCAACCCTTCTCCTTTTATTTTGACTCCTGGACTTTCGACTAACACTCCTTTCGGTGTGAATGGTTCACTAACCTTCAATAATCCTTTCAGCGAGAATCTGCTTCTAATATCAATCCCACCTTTACCACAAGGCAAGTGTCTAGGATAGAATCTTAAATCACTGACTCTACCAAACCAAGTATCACAAAGAAACTACTTTGCACAGTGGAATATAAACAATAGCAAATATACTAGTGCACAAAATATAGAGAACATTTTACACAATTTTGTACAATAACCCAACTTTGTTATATTAATCAACCTAAATAAAACAACAGTCTAGTGCTCATGTACCAGGGATAATGGCCCTCAAATATCCACAAGTACAAGAATACAAAACTGGGGCTTGGTGTCAATCTATCAACAACCAATCTACCCTCAACAAGATTTTTTGACCATTTAGCTGATACAGCATGCACTCATAGCTCTTCTCGGTCCTACCCTATACATGCCTGATCCTTTGACTCCTTATCTACAACAGTACCTCTATCAATGATCCAAGTCCATCTGGCCACTAAACCTCAGATATTTAATTTGCTCACTAGTTGTGCCTTAGTCTATCGAGGGAAAAACACATTGAGATTCATGTTGAGTTGTTCACAACTTCGTTTGTGAACAACTCACAACTGCCCATTGTTTCTCCTCAGTTACTAAGGGACTTCAACCCACTATAGTCTTCCTGCGCTACTCCAATGAAGACTAACATAGGGTAGGAGGCTTGCCACCTATCACCATCAAATGTCCCTTCTCCAATGATGAACATGGGCTACATCAATTTGCTCCTCTGGCTGATCAGACCTATGAGCTCCAACAAACAACGTCTCCTAGGCTTACACTTGGTCCACTCTCACGCTGCCCTCTAACAGACCACGAGTGACCATTCTTTGTTGTAGCATCTGCTCCTAGTATCATATGCTTATTAGTGTCTCTAATGTGTATTCTTTTCTTCTATTGTTCCTTTATTATTTCGTTGCAATGTTGATGTTCATTGTTATCTCTATAATTGTTGATGATAATATGATGGGGTGAATGAAATGTGTAAATGATGAAAAAGTATTGAATGGCAATTATCTACAACAGACAACAATCTAGCCCTAAAAATTAGCATTTTGTTGCTACAAAGGCATAGAACTCTCATGTTTAGTGCTCAACAACATTGGTCCGCTTCTTTATGAATTGTTATCCCTTTCTAGATTGTAGACATTGGTTATATTTTTCATATGTACCCATAATTTCTCTTGTATCTTGGTCAATATAAGAAAAAACTTATGATAGATATACTGCTACTGCATCAACCAACTCAACTTCTTTTTTGATTGCTACTTCATCGACTAGCTAAGCTTCCTATGATGCTATTGTCTCTATTGTTGGTGTTGGTGATGAAGGTGCTTCTAGTGGTGGTGCTTAAAGCCATCTTTCCATTTTCCTTTGCTTCTATCACATATACCTCTGCTCTAGTTGTTTGTGTCCTTGTCTTTGCTACTAATCATAATCAATTGAAACGATAAAGTTCATTGAGTCAATGGCTAGGTTGAGTACAATTTAATCAATAGGTTCCCTTGCTGAAACAACTAAAGGGGCTAGAGATGGTGCAATTATCACGAAATGTAGTAAGGAATAATTATTGAGGGAAAATAGAACACTTGGGGAATGACCTTATAATCCAAGGATATTATAGATTATTAATAGTATTATAGCTACTAGGAATTGGAATCATTAGTTCACTCCTTTCAATATAGAACTTATCTTATTCTTAGCAAATATATTCCTAGGTATTCAATACTCACTATACAAAACTGGAGCATGTAATCCAGAACTAGATCTCTTCCTATATAAAACTTACCTAGGCCATTGATAAATCATCAACTATCCTATCACAATTCAACAATAACATACACTAACATACCAATACCTTCAAATTGACTAAAACAATGAATTTGACTAGTTTTTGAACCAATAAATCCATCATCCCTCATATATCCTAACAATACTATTTAACATGGAATATACTAGTAGATATCTTATTACCATAGTTACTTATTTCTTTTTCTTTTTCTTTTCTTTTGTATGGAACATGAATAAAACCCTCTCTCTGTTTATTCTCCTTGCTTTCCCTGAATGTTACTGTCATTGGGTGGATAGTCTTGGAAGAGATTCCCATGCCCATGACATTTGTGGAATCTTAATGGAATGTGCTTGTAATTTAGGGTATGGATCCCTTTTGAGTCTTAAAAATTTATACAAATTAATTATGCCAAAGCATTGGACACATTCATATATACACAAATATGGGCATAAATAATGTACTTGTTCTGGTTACATGTAAGGTTTTAACAAAGCTTCCTAGTGTATTCCCTATCCCAACCAACATTTCGTCTTCACAAAACTCCTGAGGCAATGAATAGAGGCATATCCAAACAAGAACCTTTGTGAAGTCTTATTTTTCTAAATGAAATATTCTCGTCTAGAATCTTTGATGCAACCCAACTAAGTTGAATAATAAGGGTTTGTCATAAAATACTTGCTCTTTATCCTCCATGCTTGCAAATATAGTGGTGAAGAAACCCTTGCAACCTAGCTTCAGGTCCCCTTGCCCCTTTGGCTTCCACTTGGAGTTTATCCACCAAATTAGGGCTTTCTCTGAAGGCCATATACCCATGGGCTTGTCAATTGCCACATGGTCCTTTATGTGTTGTAGATACCCACTTATTCCACTGGAGGTTACCTCATATATAGGGTTTAAGGTTGTCTTTAATAAACTATACCCTCTCCAATATGTTTGTTCTCTCTTTTAAGAGGTTCCTTCTGCACATCAAGCATGTGGACCCTACTACCTCTTTGCTAACATTTTCTATCTATTCGCCGAACATATCTAGTTGTTACTACCTAGAAATTAAGTTCCTTTAATCTACTTAATTCCCCAATCATTATGCCATTATCCTTAACCATGGAAGGTATACCCATTATAGTCTATACGATATTATATATGACTATATAAGAATTAAAGAGATAAATTCCTAGATCCATAGACATAGGGAATATCCCTTAGGGACATAACTATAGTATATATGTTATCCTAATAATATTATCAAAAGGGAATATCTATAATTGGGATCCCCCTAAATAGGCCAGATCATATGCTTACTTTAGTGTTACTTCTAGGGATAGTCCCTTATAGATTACATGGGTATTAACTTCACCTTTATCACTCTACTAACATAATCGGGATAGAACCTCATAAACTATATGTTGATTAACCCTTTTAAAGTTATTTGTGAACTGTTTCATGGTTGAATCTTCAATGTTGCTATCATAATTCTTCCAAACCCTGATCACACCATTGTCTTCCACATACTTCATATGGCCAAATTTCTATGGTAAAAACACTTGTTTATTCTTCAAATTTGTTCATATTTGATGATGTTTTACCCTCTTTTGATTTGTAAAACTTGTCATTTTATTTGAACTTTGTTTGCAAAGTAACTCCAAAAATTCACTACCATTGTCATTATGAAACTACTACTTCCTTCCAACATTTATAAATTTATTGCATTACCGTTCAATAGATTTTAATATGACATTCAATGTCTATAAAACATTCATAAAGTGATTGCAGACAACAAGTTCTTTTATCTTTTGGACAACCTCTTATATATTATATATATTATATATATATATTAATGTGTTTATGTTTTTCAAATTACATAAAAATTAAAAAACAAATTTAACAAAAAATAATAATAGTAATAATTAAAACATTTTGACTCAGTGAAATTACATAAAAATGAAATGAAATTTAAATAAATAAGTAAAGTTACTAATTATATTTAATTATAATTAATCATTAAACCAGTGTAAATCCATCTTAATTTCAGATTTAACTCCAGATCTACCAAGCTCTATGAGAGCTCAAATTCATTTCCTTTTACTCTAAAATAGGTTTGCACCTCAAGAGATTTGATCTCTCTTATGGCTTAGTAGATCAGAAATTAAAATGGATATTCAGATTTAACTCTAGATCTACCAAGCTTTGTGAGAGATCAAATTCATTTTTTAACTGTAAAATAAGTTTGCACCTCAAGAGATTTGATCTCTCTTAGGACTTAGTAGATCAGAAATTAAAATGGATATAAGTTGGTATTAATTAAAAATGATTTATTTTTAAAGAAGCACGTTATACCTTACATCTCCAATGTTTATCTTTAATCTCAGACATTTTGTGCATCTTTAATAGTTGTTTTCCATAGTGTAGGCATCCCACACCTGTACTAAGACATCACCAATGAAAGTTTGTTTAATGATTGAAACATAAATTTATAATATGTGGAGATCACTTGAAGCCTATTTTTAATATCAAATATTTCATTCTTTACAAAATATTCTAGTTGAGTTTTGAGTTTTTATTATTCATAATATTAGATTTTAATTTACATGTTTTCCCTCCCTGATCGAGGAGTGTGCGAGCAGAAAGTAATCATGGGGATTTGTGCCATGATTAATGTCAGATTAACAAGGGTTAGAGGGCGATCTTGTTACAATCCTCACACATTTGTATTGTATGGCAATGTGGCATCGTGCATGCAGAGAGTAAATGTCGTAGGGTATGGCCAAAGCGACACCTTAACGCTAAGGCTTTGTGTTGGCAACTCTTCTTCCTCGAGTGGAAGTATCATTGTTCTTCTCTCTGGGATCAGTGCAGGGTTTCTGGTTAGTTCGAAGCAGAACGTGAAGGAGGCTTTTGTGGTCCGCCACCCTGGGGCTGTTGGTCCCTCTCGCCACATGGTCAATGTAATCAGGATGTTCTTTCTCTTCGTCTCTCTTATAGTTCATCCCCTGTGTTCCACATTCATGTGTCATTTCGATGGTGCAACTTTATAAGTCGAAGCCTGGAATCCATTGGAAACCCTGTCATGAATTATGGATGGAAAAAATTGGGTTTTATTATGAGTTGTCTGCATACTATATAATTGTTTCTGTTTTCTTTGGAATCTTGCTATCTCGCATGGGGAAGTATCAAAACACGTGCATGAAACTCAATATTTATCTCATGCATGGATGTCCGTGTTTATTGTTTGGCTTATTCGATGTCTCTGACGGTTCTTAAGTATCATGGTTTCTTAGGTAAGGCCCTGCTCGTTTTACCTTTGTTTCTAGTCTTCAAAGGGCTTGGGGAGCCTGAGGTTACTGTGTCGGCCTTTTGCGTCGTATCCAAATCATTCTCAGGATAATTGTGGGTTTTAGGCCTAATGTTCAATGTTATATGGCTTTATGTTGTGGTACCCTTACAGGTTTACAGTTGCAAAGTGCACGTCCATACCTTAAGCTTGTTATCTGCCTCGAGCTTGAGGTTTAGGCTTCTTGTCGCAGTTCTTTATACTTCTGTGTGGGTTGTTTGAGTAGCAAGATGGTTCAACCCTCTTCTTATAAAGGCTCCTCAGTTAATGGAGGTAGAGGGTGTCGCAGAAGCACGAGGCAGCGCGGTGAAAGCAATCAGGCCCAACCTCGCCAAGTGAGGGGCAAGGGCCACAAATCCTCCTCTAGACTTATTCGTGACTTTGCCTAGTTTTTTCAAACTGGCATTCTATTGCAAGTCCGTCAGCTAATCTCTAACCGGGAGGCAAAATTAAACCAATAGGTAGATGCAGAGATAAATTTGGAAGAATGGAGAGAATTGGTGCCGGATCCTGGTCATTCCAGGGGCCGAACTTCCCAATATAAGTAGACTATATACCTCTAATGGTTAATGAAGAATACCATGGCCAAAGTTATGATGAACCTTCCAGCTAGCTCATCCAAGTCTGATCCTGGTTTACAAGAAATTCATAAGGAATTTCAACTTATTCAGTTTTAAATCCAACAACAGAATGCCCGCCTCAATCACATTGAGAAACATATTCCTTGTCTCCCTCAGTCTGAATTACCTAGTTCAAGTGCGAAAAACCCAACTCCCGTGGACTCATCAAAAGACTTAGGCTCAATTTTTGCTTTAAATTTTATTATATCTAGATGAAGAATCTGCAAACTATGACATTTTGGTTTAGATATTTAGATTTTAGAAGGCTTCAAGACATTCAGTCATATATGGCTTTGTTAGACAATCTTAAACTTTTATGCTTTTGGATGGCTTATAATTTTGTTAGGTGGCCAACAGACCTGGTTTCACTATGGGCAAATTGAAGCCACCTAGAAGGCTTCAAAACATTCAGTCATATATGGCTTTGTTAAACAGGCTTAAACTTTTATACTTTTGGATGGCTTATAATGTTGTTAGGTGGCCAACAAGTTGAGGCAACCTAACCACTTGAATTATGGATGTAACATGACTTTTGAAGAAAATTGATGCAATTTGTTCTTCATTTTTTTTACCATTCTAAATAAGAAGGCTCTTTAATATCTTAAACTCGAGAGGTCAATGTTAGAAATAAGTAAACATGAGTATTCAATTTAGAAGGCTCCTTGAACAGGGGAAGTCGATGCTAGAAATAAAATAAACATGACTATTCTTGTGAAAATTGATTTTCCTTTACATATTTGAATATAATAATTAAGGATATATTTTTTTTGAAAAAAAAAACAAATTATAGTGTATTAATTTTAAATGATGCTGGAAATAAAATAAACATGTTATTTGTGGAAAATTAATTTTTCTGTACAGATTTAATATAATAATAATTTATTTTTATTTAAAAAAAACCATAAATATATTAAATTTTAGATAATAAAATTTAGTGGATATCAAATCAAATTCAAACTTGGTAACTAAGCTGTAAATCAAATATCCCTTGCTCAAGATCACATTCCTTGTGGATGCTTCCTGTTCCTCTTCGTCATGCTTAAGCTCACTTCTATCCCCGAGACAACTACTAATGACCATTTATATGGGAAAATGGGTATCATTCTCTACTTCCAAGCACTGAAATTATTGCCATTAAACGTTTGACCAGACTCCAGCATGATATTGGACAGTCGTCAAAATTCAAACACTAAAACTTCATGAATCAAAACCGAGCCTCACACCAGCGAACTCAGACGAAGCTCGTTGCCACTGTTACGGTGCTTCTATTGTACCAGTACCAACCAGAATGTTAACCAATCAACAAACAAAGTAGTGGATGGGTTGTACCTCTTTTCGAGCAACCTGCTATATTTGTCTCACTTATGCAGCCTGTTCAAACCTTATCTCACAACCTCTCTCACAGATTTTCAGCTTGCTCTCAACCTACTTGACTTCGTTGCGGCCTAAAAATGTCTACATCTATTCCAGTCTGCTCCTCCCTACATCTCCCATGTGCCGTGTTCAATTTCTAGGTCAAGTTAGTACCTATTTTCCAACTGCACCTCTTGTTCCTGGGTTTCTGCACCATGCGACCCCTCTGTGTGTATGTATACTCTTTGTACACTTCATATTGTTTCCAGAATTTAAACAAATCTAGGTCCCATGTACGAGAGGTCTCAGAAGCACCTCCGTCTGGAATTTCGCTTCGAGCTTGCCCTGTTGAACCTCCCCTGCACGTCATGGCACATTATTCTCCCTCCCCGATGTCTGTACTATTTTCCAAACAAATTATTCATTAAAAGCGAGATACTGCTCTTTTTAAATTTTGTGCCTGCTTTCCTTGCCTCTGCCCAGTGTTGACAACTTTAGCAATCTTCCCAGCCCTGTGCGTTACAGTGCCTTCACTGTGTCTTTCCCAATTCTCCAGAATCCTTCACCATGCGTCCTGAATTCGCAAATAATAAAATTGTTGAAAGCGTAGTCTAACGTGACTGTCTTTTTGTCTGGAAAGTTTCCGAATTTTTGGCTATATTTTGATAAAATTTGGCAGGGATTTTTGGAAATCCATAAAATTGAGGGGTTTTTGTAAATCCAAATTACAGTAGTCAATCTTCAATAATTTCAAGATATTAAATGCTTTCAAGATATTAAATGCCCAGGAATTTTTGATTGTGTTAAATCTATTTCCCCTATAACATGTAAAACACTACTTCTATAAAACACTACTACTAAAAAATTGAAATTTTTTTGCCAGCCACCTACAATTTTTTTTGAAATTTTTTTTCCAACCCTCTGCATACACGAGTCCAGGAAAATAAAAAGTAACTTGGATGAGCTTATTCAACGGTGTAACGACTTTATTACGTACGAAAAAGGGACATTACCCTCTCCATACACGAGTCCAGGAAAATAAAAAGTAACTTGGATGAGCTTATTCAACGGTGTAACGACTTTATTACATACGAAAAAGGGACATTAACGAATTCATAACTTGTAATTAATAAGCTAACAAAGAGATGCCTGGAATTCCACGTTCTACAGAATTGATTTTTTTTGTTTTTATTAATGTATTTGATAAGGAATAAATATTCCGGCACGATAACAATGATAGTTTTAAAAAGAATGTAAAACTGTAAATTTGATGTGCAAGTATATATGTCAAACTAGTTTACAGCAAAGGCAAACACTGGTATTGAGTAAAGTATGTCCGAAGTTGTTTATACAAGAAGATTGTTTAATAGGTGGTATCTAATGAGACTAGAATTTTATTTTCCCTGCAAAAATTTTCAATGGTATTTAATGAGAAATTTTTCAAGAAATCTGATTGTGGGAATGTTTAAATTATTTTTTTTTTGGCAAAAATGAATTCAACACCATCAAAAACCTGGGATAACAAATCCTAAAGTTTAGCAACTGTAACCTAGATTTTCTCAAAATCATACAAATTTTTTTCCCAGAAAAAACGTCACATGTTTAAACTATACATATTTGTAATGCTCTGCACTTTTAAAAACAATTAATGCTTAAATTTTATAGGGGGCTAGCGGCCACTATCCCAAATCTGAGGATTTTAAGAATCCTTTTCATATTTCATTCCATAATTTTGCCATTTAAGGAACAATCAATAAAATCCAACGAAGAAGAAAGGTTGGATGGTAGAGGAATAATGCAATCCGTATATAAAGATATGAATATGGAAGACATTGAACATTTGGAAAAATCAAAGGCTGTGAAAGTCTTAGGAAGGAGGGCCATTCGAAAACTTCATTTTAAAATCCGTATATAAAGATATGAATGGAAGACATTGTACATTTGGAAAAATCGAAGGCTGTGAAAGTCTTAGGAAGGAGGGCCATTGGAACTGTGTTTCTGGTTATTGATGAGAAGTATGAAAGAATATCCCTAACACTCGAGTGATTCACAAAATATGCAAATGGTGGAAAAGAAGGGCTGGTCAAAGAGAACATAGGAAGAACAATTTGACACTCACAATTCTTACATAAAACATCAAATGACAGGCATGAAAAGCAAATGGCTGTCATCATGACCGACAAAATAAATTTGAAATTCCAAACCTGTTTATGACCTCATATTAGTAACATATTATTAATATCTTACTGACAGAAGCACACCAAGTACATTAAAAATCTCTCAAGTTATTAGCATTATAAAATTAATAATCTTATGGCCATTACAAATTTCACAAGCTAATCAACCTGAGAAAATCAAGCTTAGAACAAGTACCACGCCTAAGAGTCCAAAATATGAACAATGTCAAAGATGCTTATGGTTGAACCTGCAACTTTCCACTTAAGCAAGATCATTATGTTATATTTGTCTAACTTTTGCCAAAAGCTTTTAAGGTTATCATATTTTTTTTTTTTTAAATCACCGTGTCATTTTAAAATCTAAGTACTCCTGCACTTGCAAGGATCTAAGCAAGCATATGCCTTTTTCCATACTTAAGCAAGATCATTATGTTATATTTATAATTTATCTAACTTTTGCCAAAAGATTTTAAGGTTATCATATATATTTTTTTCAATCACCATGTCATTTTAAAATCTAAGTACTTCTGCGCTTGCAAGGATCTAAGCAAGCATATGCCTGTCTCCACAGAGATTAAAAAAATCAACATAGAGCTGTCATATTCATGCTTGAGTGGGCACTACTCTTCTCTTCATATTTCTTTCCCTTGACTAGAATTGGTTTAAGTTTATTTCCTTGATTAAAACAAATGATGCTCATATATCAAAGTCATCCATACTCACAACGACACCCTTCATTGTTAAACATGTAGCTGATCTCTTACATTCTTTAAACTTTGCAACGTTATCCAGAGAGTTACATTAGAGCAAATTATGTCTAAACTTAACACGAAAACTCGAAAATGTGCTTTATGCCTTGTCACATACAAATAAAAGATCATCACTACACATAATTTCCCGTGCAAACTACAATTGCACTCACGCAGCATCTCCATAATAACAGAAACTCGACTGTGTCGACAAGAAGGATGAAAATAATATTTAGGTTTGCAGGGACACCTTTATGATACAATTTCGAATGCCCATAAATTACATAAGGAAACATTGAAGCTTCAATGTCTATCTGCCGCAATAAGAATATGAGCCCAAAAATCTAATGATACTAGAGACAAGGTCAGAAACAAACATAATACAAGGCTCAAAATGCTCAACATAATTGTACATCTACTGACACGTCACACATTCTTTAAATGGGTGAATGAGTGAAGGTGCTAAAGTCATTCAGCCAACTGAGTGCAGGACGGGGCAGGTTATAAACTGCCCATCCTTGTAGGTATGTATGAACTGTTCAGGTAATGGGTGCTCCAACTGCAGAAAATGGGAACAAGTAATAAGTTATTCATGCACATAGATATTAATGTTGTTTGAAAGTTGAAACTATAGGTAGAACAAAACAAGCTCAGAGTATGATAACCTAGTAAACTATTTTAGCTCAAGTATCCGTCCTTAAGCCACATGCTGTCTACAGATTTAGCATAGCTAGGGAAAACAAGTTAAAATTTCTAGCATTAGCCAATGAAGGATGGTAACATAATCCTAACAAAACATTTTCACAAAAGCTGAGCTGTATATTACATGCAATCTGATATTATCAACATCTAACAGCAAATAAATCGAAGATGAGGGATCCTCGGCAGGATTCAATATTGGGTCTCAAACTTCAAAGGATTTTTAACAGTTTTGGGGTTTGGCTGCTCTCGAATGGTGGCAGCACTTGTTTCCCCATGTAACTGTCTGCAGGGTTCCTCCTTCAAGCTCATAGCAATGAGGAGTTGCTGTTTTGGACAAAGCACGCTGGCTTATAACCTCCTGTTCTAGTTTTGCACGCCGTTCAAGTTTGACTCCAGTTTTTCCATTGATAATCAAAAGGTGTAGCCAGCTGTGGTCACGAGAATCTCGCCAGGGGGATACAGGCCTGTGGGTCAGGTCTGGCAGCGTCATTATAATATATCCCATTGTCTTCGTCCAACCCACATCCGCTTCAAGGGTTATAGTAGTTTTCAAGAAGGGAATGACAAAAGTCCCCGGGGGTCTCAGGGGTTTCAGCTGCGTTCACAAGAAGCCTCCGCGGTTACTGCGACAGAAGGGTGGGTTACGGAACGGAGTCTCCCTCACTGTTTTCTCTCCCGGGTTCTTTCCATCATTGGTCAAACAAGGGTCCTCTTTACCTCGGTTCCTTGAAACGGTGCACTAATCTCCCGGGCAGCTGACTGACGGATGGACGAACAGCTCTTAGACTATTCTACCGACTCACTAACCGCAGAAGACATCTGGGTCAATTTCTCCGGACCGGTTCCCGCATTGTCTGAGCCAGTGACAGCCAGTTTACCGGTCACAAGGGTTGAGGCAGTTATTTTGCAAATGGAGGACATGGAGGTCACAACTCAGACCCTAGACTCGCAACCGATTCCGGCAGTTTCAGAGGGTATATTACCACATAAGTGGGCTCGGAGGCACCTTTCCTACCCATCCCGTCTCCTTTGGAACTAAACAAATGGTCGCAAGCCCTCCCAGTAGAAACGAATGCTCAAGGAGGCACGGGCTCTTAAGGAGAAGGAACGAGTGGCCTTCGACCCCCTACACAAGGGCTTCTGCCCGAACAGCTTGGCATCCTAGGGTCCACCCCTTTCTATACAACCTTCCAACCGGTTGGCTCTGCCCCTCCTTTAGGCTGCTTCATAGGCATCCCTGTACAAGAGCTAGATATAGGATAATCGCTCCCTAGACTCTGAAGACACTGGCCTCGCGGAAGGTGAACAAGCTGCCACGACGTCGCCTAAGCAACCAAAAAAATCAAGAAATTCGAAAATCAGAGAAAGGGATAGGCGTTTAATTTTTGGCGAAGGCATCACTATGGCACAAGCTGCCCTTACTGAGAGCACTGTGTTAGTTGGAAGGGTAAGAGGCAAGAACTACACCCTGATGCGCCTGCGGAAGTGGACAACAGAGATTTGGGGAGACCTTCTCATTCAGCTTCCAGGTATTCTCTCGCTTTCCCGGGGCTGGTTTGCTCTAATTTTTGCTCACCCAGATCAGGTTGACTGGGTTCTCACTTGATATTGGCATATTGAGATGACCCCAGTTTTGTTGAAAAGATGGTCGCCGATGTTTGATCCGGAAAAGGAAAACCATGGAGCTGGACCAATTTGGGTTTGTCTGCCTGCTCTCCCGTTACAGTTTTGGGGGGATGAGATCTTCAAGGTTATAGGAGATGACTTAGGTGTCTACTTGGATCACGATAGAACTTATCAAGACTCAGGCTGTTTGGTGATGGCTCGGATCCTAGTGCACTTAGACACCAGAGAAGGATTGATTGAGAGCTACTTGCTCCAGATGGGCGATATTACTCGTCGACAAATACTAGATTACGAAGGCATTCCCTTTCGTTGTCGGATGTATGTCATGAAGTGGGGCATCTCTATAAAGACTGCCCGAAAATTTCAGGGCAGAGTCAAATTCCGGCTAAATTGTTGGTCTCATCCTCCACTCAAACTCTGGAATCAGACTTTCTTTCTCTAGTGGACATCCATGAGACAACTCCGCCCTCTATTCAAGAGTTGCAAAAGGCAACATCTCATCAGTTCACCAGAGCAACTAAACCTTCTCCAGTCAAATCCCGATCTCGGGACATGGCATTTGCGGGTATTCCCTCCACTCTTCCTCATTTATCTCAAGCTGCAATGGGTGTTGTTAATTTAACTACTTCTATGAGTTTTGTTGGTTCATTAGCAGAGGTTAATATGTTGTGCTCTCCGGTCTGTCTAGTTCCCTTTGCACCTCCTTCTTCACCATCCCCCATCCCTCATCCCACTGTGGACCGGACCTCCCGCTCGCACGATGATTGCCTGCTCTCAAGTGGGCCGCACCGTTACTTCCTTCGGTCTTTACCTGTTGCTCCCCCGTCAGCCCTCGGCCTGGATATTGATCCCCCCCCCACCATTACCCCTAAAGCTCCTCGTGGTCGCCAATCAAAACTCTCCAAGGCAATCAAAGGGCTAGTGCCAAAGTGGCTTCCGGGGTCCAAACCCCAATCAACTGGGTTCTTAGAGCAAAGAACAACCCCCTCATCGCCCCCCCATGACTTGTCTCTCCTTCAATTTTAGGGGTCTAGCCAACCCAGACAAAAAATTGGCTCTAAAGAGACTCTGCCTGTCTGAAAACCTGGATGCAATACTCTTACAAGAAACTCTGGGAGAAGGACTTCAGGTCAATAAGCTCTTATTAAGTTTTCTCCCAGATTAGGATTTCCACTTCCTGGATGTGAAGGGCTGCTTTGGAGGTTGTGCTTTGGGATTTAATAAATGCTCCACAAAAATCCTCAATGTCTGGGGAGGTGAAGGGTTTCTTGGGGCTGACATTATATCAATGGAGTTCAACAGACCTTTCAGGATTATCAACATTTACGGGCCTTGCAAGAACAGAGAATTTTATTGGAATCGGACTTTGGAAGCGGATATCTTAATTTCTCTCTTGGTTTAGTCGAATCCTCGGGCTCCCAGGGACAAAGCGACCATCTCACGGCCTTTTTTGAAAATCTACTGGACTCCCATGACTTTCTGAATATTGACCCTGCAAAGCTTAAACCAACTTAGAGGAATCACAGAATGGGGGTTGAAGCTCTTGCTAGAAGGCTAGACCGTTTTTTTATCAAAGCCCCACTCATGGCAAGTTTAATGTTTTTCCATCAATGGGTGGGGAGTGGTGGGATTTCAGATCATTCTCCCATCTTTTTGGAGCTCAAGGGTAACTCCGAAAAACCCCCATTCACCTTTCAAATTCAACTCCTCTCGGCTGTTGGAGCCGAGTTTTCGGAATTTGGTCTCGGCTTCTTGGATCCACTGCTCACAGGAAGAGCTCTCATCCCCTGGGGAGATTTTTGCGAAGAATTTAGTAGCCTTAAAAGCCAAAACAATAATCTGGGCTAGAGAAAAACGAAGGAAAGATGATGAAGACCTCCAAAGGATTGAATTGGCTCTCTTAGCTTTTGAAGACTCAGCCCCCAGTGGTACATCCTCGGCTGAACAAAAGGCCTAGTTGGTTCAGCTTGAAACTGAAAGAATTAAACTACTTCGCTCAAAAGAAGAGAGTTGGAGACTAAAGAGCAAAGCAATCTGGCTTCAAGTTGGGGATGAAAACTCATTTTTTTTTTCAACAATATGCTAGGGGCCGGAAAGCCATCAATACAATCTGGGAATTACAAGATATGAATGGAAGGAAAGCGGGCTCTTTTGAACAGTTGCCAGACATGGGGATCAGACATTTCTCTAAAATTTACAAAGCCCCCATTGGCATAAGTCTTCCAAGCATCATCTGCACAGCTGAGGCTCTGCATAGATTTATCAAACCGGATGAAATTGATGATTTGAACTCTCAGGTTTCTAGAGAAGAGCTAGAAGCGGTGTTGAAGTGCTTTAAAAAGGACAAGAGCCCAAGACCTGACGGATGGCCAACTGAATTCTACAGCTCCTCCTTTAAGCTAATCGGAGAAGATCTCCTCCAGACCATAGAAGAATGTCGAAGATCTGGCAGAATTTTGGAGGCATTCAATTCGACCTTTCTAGCCCTAATTCCCAAAATCAACAACCCTTCCTCCTTTGCTGACTACAGGGCCATTTCCCTCTGCAATAGCATTTACAAAATCATCTCCAAAACAATTGCTCTTCGTATTAAGCCCTTTCTCTCTCGAATGATATCCAAGGAACAATTCGCCTTTCTCCGCCATCACCAGATCCATGAAGCCATTGGTACCACTCAGGAAGCCCTGCGCTTGATCAAGAAGCTCCATAAAAAGGTTGTCATCCTAAAAATTGATCTCTCCAAAGCCTTTGATCGTGTCTGTTGGTCCTACCTCTGGATTACACTCACCCACATTGGCTTCCCCTTTGCTTTCATCAACTGAATCATGGGTTGTCTTACCTTAGTCAACTACAACATTCTCATCAATGGAGCGGCCTCAGGTATCTTTCATGCAAAACTAGGTCTTAGGCAGGGATGCACTCTCTCTCCGTTGTTTTTTCTCCTCATTATGGAAGGGTTTAGCAGGTTGATTAAAAAAGGAAAAGAGGAAGGCTCCTTGGCTGGTGTCCGGATCTCTGATATGTCATCTCTAACCCATCTCTTATTTGTAGATGATATTCTAATTTTTTTAAATGGATCCTTTCAAGACTCTTATGCTTTTAAGTCCATACTATCCCTCTTTTGTAAAGTTACAGGTATGGAGCCAAATTTTTTGAAATCAACAATTATCATAGTCACTTGCCAGCCGAATGAAGCAAGACTTGCCTACCAACTCTTTGCTTATGCGAGACAAGACCTGGATGCTGGCCTAAAATACTTGGGCTTCAGATTGAAACCAAATGGTTATCAAATCGCAGATTGGGCTTGGCTTATTGCTAAGATTGAAAGCAGAATCAACATTTGGCAACAATGTTGGCTCTCTCGCGCTGGCAGGCTCACTCTGCTCAAATCAGTTCTAGAAGCTATCCCAGATTATTGGATGTCTCTGGCTTGGATCCCTAAAGGCATCTTAAAAAGAATTCAACAGCTTTGCCTCCGCTTCCTTTGGCGAGGTCAAAGCGCTGGTAGAACATTTGCCTAGGTTCATTGGGATCGCATTGACAAACCAAAAAAACTGGGAGGCTGGGGCATAAAAAACTTGCAGTTCTTTGCTGAAGCTTTGGCTGCAAAATTGGGTTGGCAACTTATAAACTCCAGAAGTCTTTGGCAGGAAATTACATTTTATAAATATATTTATCTGCTCACAGTATTGGATTGGATCCATAGCCACTCAGTTCTTTCAGCAGGTTCCTCCATAATATGGAAAGCAATATCACAATCTCTTCCCCTCATCAAGCGAGGACTGGCCTGGAAAATTGGCAATGGAGAGCAAGTGTGGATCGGACTAGATGCCTGGAGTGGTTGCGGGAATGCCCATATTCTACCTCGACCTCTTTGCAACTTCCTACAGGCCTCTGGCATCACTCACTTAGTGCACATAGCAATTGCTAATCAGGAAATTTGGTAAAGCCAGTGCTGGATGGATCACAAAATTCTCAACATTCCTGATGCTTGGGTTGCAAACTGGCAGATTTTCATCGGTTCCCTAGAGGAGGCCAATGTGCGGATCATAGACAAACATGATGTCCTTATTTGGGTGATTTACCTCCAACGCAGCAATTCCCCCAAAGCAAGTTATGCGTACTCAATGGCTGCCAGACACTGGTGATTTTTCTTGGTGGTGGCGCATTCTTTGGAAATTAAAAGCCCCCCCTAAAACCAAGATTTTTATTTGGTGCATTCTAATGGATAAAGTTCCTACCAAACTAATGCTTATGCGTCGTGCTATCTCCGGTGCCTCCAGATCCTACCTGTGTTTGCAACATGAGGAAGATACTACTCACTTGTTCCTTACCTGTCCTGTCTTGAAATCATTTTGGTTAAGGATCCTCACTTCATTGAATTTTCATATTGTCTAGACGGGGCAAACAGTTGAAGAGGCTTGGCATAGTTGGTGGTTAAAATCCAACTCAGAGAAAGTTAGAAACCTGTCACTACTTATTTGTTGGGGAATCTGGCTTAACAGGAACAAAATCATCTTCATGGATGCCAAGATCGATTGGGAAGTCTCCAGTACTTCGTTGTTGGCCATCTACAACTTGAGCCTCCTGGAGGACCTGGATGTCAAACCCCTTCGGATCATTACCCCGGAAATCATTGATACAAATATCCCTTGGGGTTACTTCAACGGTTCGACACAAGCCAATGGCTGTGGGGGTGGGGTGATATTGCATATTGATATCATTGTGAACTATAGAATCAAAGTTGGTCTAGGCAGAGGCACCAACAACTTTGCTGAATTGAGCAGCCCAATGTTACTTGGGAGCGGGAGCGGGAGCGACCATTTTCAGAAGCTCCCGGTTTGGGAGCGAATCCCGGAGCGATTTTTTAAAAATATATATATTTTTTATATTTTTTAATTTTTGATACATATATGTCAACAAAAACATGTAGAATGATGAAATAGACATAAAAAACATAAAAAACATAAATTGATCATTGAACCATATCACATCAATCATCTAGAAATTATAATCGTCATCAACCTTAGTAAAATAATAAATTAAAATAGCATTCAATTCATTAACATTTATCATCATTGATCACCAAAGTAACAAGTTGTACTTGTAAGCCAAGTTTAACCATTACAAGAAGTAATATCGAAGATATTTCTAAGTCCTAACTTCTAACTGTTAACATGATATGAAATGTTAAAAATTTATAAAATGAAACATGAATAATGAGATGAAATAAAACAACTTTAGTCTTTCACAAAGCATCATATTCATAATTCACAATCATTACCAATGAGTTATAATTGCAAAGGCCCA
>APFE031164648.1:40966-91377 GCA_000404065.3 Pinus taeda | reverse complement strand
CGGGAATCTCATGTATACAGGTGGAAGAAAGCCCTCTATGGCTTGAAGAAAAACACCTCGGGCTTAGTATGAGAGGACTGATAGCTGTCTAATGCAGCTGAGATTCACTAGGAGTGAAACCGATCCAAACCATTACTCGAAGGTTGTGGATGATAAACCTCTCGTACCGGCACCTATGTCTGACAGGTGCAGACCCTCTCATTTATAGGAGATAGAGGGAGTTGGATTCTGAATGTGGAAAGATAAGCTGCAAGCCTGTGACTACCTTGAGGATCTTAACTTTCAAGAAGTTAAATGGTAGTGATTTCGGACCTGATTTGGGAAATGCCTTTGAGTTTCATAAACTCATTCGCGTTGATGTTCTTGGAGAACCTCCGTCTGGACATATGTGTTGCAGTTAGCATGGTGAGCTCATATTTGGTTGAGCCTCACTAGATTGGTGCCAAGAATCTTCTGAGATATCTTCAGGGCACAATCTCTCATGAATTGAGATACACTGCCGGAAATATGAAACCACCGGATTATTCAGGCAGGCAGTGTGGAAGATCACTAGAGCACTTCTCAGTGCTGTTTCTCTTTGGAATCTGCCTCGATATCCTGGATGAGCAGGAAGCAGAAGTCGGTGACTCTGAGCACCACCAAGGCAGAATACATTGCTGATAGCATGGCCTTCTGTGAGGCAATCTGATTGCTGAAGCTCTTCAGTGAGCTGTTTATACACATGATGAATACCACTGTGATTCTCTGCGACAACCAGAGATGGGATTCGATTATTGAGGAATCCTGTATCCGTCGATTGCTCCAACCGATAGACATCATCTGGGATATGGTAAGTTGATGATCTAGGAGGCTTCATCGAACTGTGATGATGTATAGGACAGAGCCTCGAGGAAAGATCAAATTTGTGATTTTCCTGGACGACTTGGAGTCATCGAGAGACCTTTGAAGAAGGGTCCTGCATGTTGCATACATTGAGCTCTGGGAGCTCTGGGGGGCTTGCAGTTTTACTAGAGCAACATACGACCACAGGGTGACTCACCCTCCCCTGGTGGTGCGCACTAGAACAAGATGATTTGCTCTCTTGTGGGACAAGATGATTCGCTCTCTTGTGGAACAGGATGATTCGCTCTCCTGTGTAGTAGAATGATTAGTTCTCCTGTGAGGCCTGGATTGATGTGTTCTCCATGGCAGTTGTAGCAGGATTGATGTGTTCTCCTGTGAGGCCTGGATTGATGTGTTCTCCATGGCGGTTGTAGCAGGATTGATGTGTTCTCTTGTGAGGCCTGGATTGATGTGTTCTCCATGGCGGCTTGGATTGATGAGTTCTCCATGGCGATTGTAGCAGGATTGATGTATTCTCCTGCGAGGACAGGATTGATTAGTTCTCCTGTCGAGGCATCCTACCCATGCAGTCTGGGACTCATGGGAAGTACCTCTCATCTGATCAATGAGGAGGGAAATGAGGATAGGGACCATAGTAGCACTATCGATGGACGCATCGTTGTATCTACCGTACTCCCTATGCTAGGATGACCTCCATTGATCTGGGATCAATGATACTGGTCTGGGACCAGTGGTAGGAGTTGTACATACTATGACGCTGACTTCGGGTCAGCTTAGACTGGTCTGGGACCAATGGTACATACTCCGAGACTGACTTCGTGTCAATGCAGGACTGGTCTGGGACCAGTGAGAGTGGTACATAATATGACACTGACTTCGGGTCAGTTGAAACTGGTCTGGGACCAGTGGTACACTCTCTGAGCTTGCGGTACTGGTCTGGGACCAGTGAGAGTGGTACATAATATGACACTGACTTCGGGTCGGTTGAAACTGGTCTGGGACCAGTAGTACACTCTTTGAGCCTGCGGTACTGGTCTGGGACCAGTGAGAGTCGTACATACTATGACGCTGACTTCGGGTTGGTTGAGACTAGTCTGGGACTGGTGGTACGAACTCTGAGACTGACTTCGGGTCAGTGGAGAAGGGTATGAGACATTCTCAATCAATTCTTCTTCTTCATAGTTTAGCAGAGCTGAGTTGAGCAGAGCAGAGCTAGCAGAGCCAGTAGAGCAGAGCTAGCAGAGCCAGCAGAGCAGAGCTAGCAGAGCCAGCAGAGCAGAGCCAGCATAGCTGAGCAGTGCAGAGCTAGCAGAGCCGAGCAGAGCAGAGCAAAGCCAGTAGAGCAAAGCAGAGTTGGGCAAAGCAATGCAGGGCACTGATCGCTGAGATAGTACAGTCGGACTTATGGATCACCGGATGGAGTTCTCCCTAGTTGAGAGGGAGTGTTAAATTGGCAACTAGGGCCAAACTCCATGTGGGTCAGCTTATTTATGGCAGCTGATATTTTTATTGGATCCCTCTCATCGAGAGGTGTAGGATCGATCTAAAGATCATCCGATTCCGATAAGTATTTATGGAGATATGAATTTATTTTGTTTATGTAATTATTATCAAGCTGACCAGCTCTTATGTAGGCTTTAGAAGCCCAAACGTCATGTCTATTCATCATCCTCTTTTAGTATAAATAAGAGAGGATTTGGAGTCATTAGAAAAACACATTTTCTCAAGTGATCTCCTCCTCTCCACGTCCTGGGTTATTGGTGAAGGAGAGACACTTAGAAGAATACGTTGACCTTGCCCTAGCTGCTGTACGTTGTTGAAGGAGATCTGACCGCAGCAAGGAGACCCTAATAGGCAGCGAAAAGGAAGGCCTAATCCGCAGCAAAGGAAGGCTCCTAATCGCAGCAAGAGTATGCCTTAGCCGCAGCAAAAAGGAACATTCAGCGTGGCTGTTCTGAGGCCATTTCAGGAAGACCGTGAGGCTGTTTAGGAGGGCCGAGTTAGAGGAGATAAGCATCAGATCTGTTGGGGTATCGTTGGAGGGAAAAGGATCAGGTTTATGCTGCCTGGAAGCTACAGGAAGACTGTGTGTTAGGCCTCAGGCCATAACACCACAGTCAAGTATTGTGTTGGGATGTTTGAGGGCTTATATATGCCCAGATCAACAACATAACGAAGGAGCTTTCCTATGAGGCAATACCGCAGAGGTTAAAGGCTGTTTTGATGACTGTTGGAGGACCGTTACAATAGTGCTTGGTGCCCTAACCAGTCATCATGATGACAGTAGCAAAACTATTATTGACTGTGTCCTATTTCATGAAACAATGACAACTAGTGCAGCAAGAAGACATCAGAGTTCTGGGAGATGTTTTGGGTCAAGGGTTGACCATGATTGCCTCTGTTTTCTGGACATCCTGCTGGTGCATACACAGTCCAAGCAGTCCTAAATGCAGCCAATGGAGACACCTAATATGCAGTCAATGAAGACATCTAAGAGCAGCAAGGAGAACTGTTTTGTTGTAGGTGACAGCATGAGGATAAACGTTGTTACACATCTCAGATTTGAGTATAGTTTCATGATGAGTAAGTGCTGTCATAGAAGAACCTTAGACAGCATAGATTTGATAAATGGGGCAGCCTCTAGGATGATGCAGCATGATTAGTGAGACTGCATAGTGATGTATGGAGCGCATGAAGTAGATCAGGGGCAGCAAATGGACGAGATGCTGGACGATGATAGGTGAAGGAGTCACCTTGAGAATCAGTTGAAGCAGAATGTCTTCAACTGATCTCATCATGATACGAAATGATCTATGCTAGATCTAGATAAGTCAAAGTAATGACTTCTGTTGTAAATGTACTCTCTCTCTCTTTCTCTGCTGAACTTTGAAGATAAAAGAAGATTTGATCAAAGGGTTTCCCCACACATTGTGGGGTTTGTCCCTGGCTCGCGCCATATCTTGTGTCCTCTTGTCTTGGCTTGTCCTCTACGTACTGTATTTATGTTCTATCTGCAGTTTATCGTAATGCTGATGTGATTGCTAACTGTGAAAATTTAAATAAATTGCTCTAGCATAGAACATACCTAAAATTAACATTAGTTAACTGCCACTGGGAGAAGTTTAAGCAAATGACATGATGACAAAGTACATATAATACAACCACAATTGAAGAAACAATAAATGCTTTCGATGAGGGAAGAAGAGCTTAAATAGATTTTTAAATCTCACCAGACAATCAAAGCAGGAAAACACTGAATCATTAAACAAGTACTAGGAGAATAAAGAATATTGTTACCCACCAAAAGTGGGTGACCCCTAGGAGAACTTTTTCTCCTATTCATCTCTTCCAGGCAGCAGCCCATGAGAGCCACTTTGTGGCCGATGTAACGTGCCATTCATATCTCCACCACTTGCATCAGTCATATGTTTCCTCACCCATTTGTCAAGCGCACATGTTGGAAGATGGGCTTCTAATCAAAAGGTACTTTATTCATTTTGTAATCGGGTGCTTATGCTTGTTTGTATTTGGGCATTTTGGCATGGATTATGAGGTAACTAGGAAGAAAGAAGGATCTTGGCTGTAGTCTTTTTCCCTCACCTTAAATGGGGGGCTAATTCTCTATCCTAGTCCAGTAGGACCTCCCCTAATGGCCCATGGCTTTAGGAAGGGGCACTACTTGGGAAGCCATGATTGAGATAGCGTAGCCCCATCCATCTCTATTCCCTTCTTACCACTTTCCATCTTATATTATGAGCCCCTACTCCACCTCCCTTCTTTGGGTCAACTAACTATAGATTCATTAGGAGTTGGCATCCACACATCTTCATACCTTGGGTAGGCCCTGGAAATGCACCATGGTAGGTTATTGTGGCTAAAAGTAAAAGAAAGGGAATATGATGGCCACAAGAAAAACAAAATAAAATAAAAATGCAAAATATGGTCGGGACTTACAAATTAGCACATGGGCAAAAGCCAAGCAGGAGCTCCACCTCTCTCATATGGCCATCACCCGGTTCCTGGGCCAATGTTGCCCTATCTCATAAAAGACAAGGAACACTTGCATATGCCAACCCTTGATGGGCGATGAACTACCCCATCCCAAAGGGGGTAATAATCGTTATACATAATACAAAGCAAGCTCTCATTCCTCAAGCTAAGAGTAATAATACAAAAAAAATCAAGAAAAGTGAAAGGCAATATAGAGGGGTGGAAAAACAAAGGCCGAGGTAACTCATGCATCCACGATTGCTCCCTCCTTACATCTATTCACCCCGGATGAGGTATTCCATCATAGTTGGTCCCTTTGACCATGGGACTTGGCCATGGAGTTCTTTCTCCTTCCATTCCATCATTATTCACATGGTACCTATTGATTGAAGGGTGCACTGAGGACATGTCACTTCCCTCTGGAAGTTGGGAACACCTAATAGGGTCAACCATTAATCACTCCTACCTAGGGAGGTAACACCATTACGTGACTAGGACACCAATTTTGGAAGAGAAGCCACACATGGAGTATCAATATGCTCAATTATTTCAAGTTTGGTACACTTACATGCAATGATGATTGTCGTACCTAACGATGAAAATTGCAACATTGGATATTGTGTGTAATTGGCAAGTGGTTCCATCTATAGGTCTAGGCAACTTAACTGGGGTCCAGGTCCTCTAGAGGAACATATTGACACCAACAAGTGATGTGTTCAGAGCAATGGAACTCTTGGCAGATGTAGAGCATCATTCATAGCCATAGGTGCCTTCAACACCCACAACATTCCTGCATTTGCCTTATTATTCATGTGATGATGCACCTGGACCTATTTGCCCATAGTCGTATTTGTAGTATATACATCGTGTGGCAGTTGATCCAAAGCCCAGATGAGGTTTGTCTCATGCCTTGAGACAAGGGAGGGCTAGCACTATCTTCAATGCCCTCAACATTGCAATAGATTCAGGCATATTCATCACTTGGAGACCTAGTTTTGTGCCCCAAACCCACATTGAGGGTCCACAAGATGATTTGCACCGAGATATAGGGGCCAACCCCTAGATCTTGAATTTAGAGGCCTCTACACTTGTCATGGCACCAAAAGGCCTCAATGTCAACCCTCGAGAAGCCCACACAAGCATGACATCAACATTTTGGCTAGCATTTGTGGAGATAAAACCAAAATTACAAAAGTTACTAGGTTGGCTTTTGACCTAGACCATTACTTGCAAACTATTTTATAATTAGAGGGGCTTGCAGGCTAAATTAGGAGATGATCGAGCACACATATATTAGAGATCTCTCATTATCATCACACTTGTAACTTCAGCCTCCTAGAGGAACTCACACTTCTCTCTTATGGATGAAGAATATTTTGATGCATTTTGATATTTGGAGTTAAACTTAGATATTCTTTGGCATAATGGAAGGAATTTTTCCATGTTGTCTTCTAAGTGCCCTAATTTACTAGAGAATTATTTTTCTTTGTCTAATGTATGGAATTATTGATTCTAGGTCATGCAAAATTGTGCCCTATTTTGTTGAAAAATAATCAACATTGCTATCTAGATGAATATTGCATGCATTACTCATGTATAACATGTATTGAATAGTCCTAGTGGTGAACACATTGAAGCTCTCCCATAAAAATCCATTTTTCCATTGAGTGGGTAAATGCTTGAAATTTGCTTATTAGGGCATCAAATTTCGACATCCTTAGGAACAAGTTTGACTATCCTGAATCATCCTTGACTCCATTCTCCGAAGGTACAAGGCACTAGTCCAATTTGTTGGTGATTAATCTCATATGTTATCCATCTTTTCTTTCTCTTAAGTTCGTTCCTTTCAAGGCTAGAGAAGAGAACTAGGGCTTGGTGCGCAATTCTAGAGGAATAATTTTGGTGGTTGGAGAGTCTAAACATCAAGTAGTTAGGGTTTACCACAAAACCTATCAATTTGGTGGGCATGCACTTCAATTTCATCCATAAATTCTCTTGCTCTAGTTGTTTGTCCTAAGAGGAAAACCCTAGTCTTTCTTCCCTCAACTTAAGGACTTTCTTGAAGGTTTCATGAGCCTTGGCTTAGCTAATATACACTGCAAGAAACCTTTTCTGATTGCCTTAACCTTGAGTTTCTCCAACACTCATCAAATCAATCAAACCCTAGGTCTTGTGCCTCCTTTTCTAGGTATCTTCATAGAAAGCAAATCACTTCCTTGTGAAGCCTTGGACCAAATTGTGTCTTTCTTGAAGACTTCCTAGCGAGACTATTTCATACTTTAACCCTAGAATACCTATTATAAGTGATCTCTCCCTATCGAGACTCCTCCCATCTGTGAAACTTCGTGAAGAGCAAGGGGTTTTGGTTGTGGTGACAATGGGCCACTACCCCATTATTGCTCACAGGTCTAGTTTATACCTTGTGGGGCTTACCTCTCCAAGGCCTGCTATATTTTGCGGCAACACTTTTGGCACCGTTGTCGGGGATATGACGTGTGTCTTGTCCCCATACGACAATATAGATTCTTATTTGACGACTCCATTGGAAGAACAAATCCCTTGTTTTTCATTTAACCTCAAAGTCAATGCTTATGGAGTGAAGCAAGCATCTGTCAAGGCATTTCAAATTCACCCTGGCGACTCCTATATAGTTCATATGTATAACCTAACAAAAAGGTTTTCAAGCTACTCCATGAGTGGGTCCCTGCCTTTGATATCACAAGTATCCCTGGATATCCAAATCATGAGGATGTAGATAATACAAATGAAGCTCCCAAGTTTGACGATGATCCATCCTCGACAATCGACCATGTGGCTAGGTTTTTCCTGTACATTTCAAAGGTCAAGGTGGTCCACCAAGATACTCTCATAAGGCTATTGCTCAAATCCATCGCAGGGGAGCATTAAGGTTGGTTGTAGGACAAATGCAAGCCCAAAAGCATTCCCTCCATCGAAGTGTCCATTAGTGAATTCTTATGATATAAGGGACCAAGATTCCAATCCACTTAGAATGGCCAAAGAAGCTTGGATGTAGCTATTAGAAGAGAAGTTCTTTGTTCTCAAAATTTTGGTGTTGAGGAAAAGGATCTTAACCCTCTTGAAGAAGATATTACCCCCGACAATCATCATGGGAAGAAAACAATGAGCAAGTGGAGGAACCCTTTCTTGATCACCAAGATGAAAGCATTGATGAAGATATTAAGGGTGATGTTGAAGAGGAATTTGGCAAGGATCATAAAAAATGCCTCCTTGGAAGATATCTCCAAACATCCCAAGATTCAATGGCAATCCTTTATTTGTACTTGATCACATAGAAGAATTCATCTCATATGTTACAAGAAAGAACATCACTCACCACGATACTGTTGATTTGGGGTAGCATTGGATGTGCTCTAACCATGAAATTTGGTGGAGAGGTTGGGACACATAAGATCTCCAATAACTAGAAAGGGTTTGGGCAGATTCTAAATAGATCAAGAGATATTAAAATAGTTAATATTTTTAATGGAGTCCCTAATAAGTCTAAACTTAGGGAAAATAAAATATTAATGTGTATTAATATGAATTTGTGTTAGAATGGTCCAAAAGACATGGATCAAGCCAGATATAATCTTAGTCGTTGATTAGGTACTTAATCTCGGCCATTGAGATGCCAACAGGAAAAGTATAAGAGGATGCTTGAGGGGCACTTGGAGAACATATTGAGGGAGATTAGTCAGTTCAATTTCTGAGCGGGGTTTGCTAAGAAATTGAACTAGTGGTCTGGAGAGCAATCAAGAGGCAACAAGTATGGAACAGAGACGGGAGATCAATGCAGAGGCAGACACAGAGCCAGAGGAAGCCACACAGAGGCAGCGGACTGCGCAGAGCCAGAAGGGCCTGCGTCATCCATGCAGAGGCTGCAGGAGTGACGCAGAAGGCTAAAGAGGTTGCGCAGAGCCTCAGTAGGCTGACGCAGAGATCAGTAGGGCCTACGCTGGATCAGAGAAACTGTTGGAAATTTGTCTATTTGTGGGTAAGCCAGTTTCGCAACTTCTTGTACTAGAAAATTGCTAAATAATAAAATCCTCTCTTGCTACACTGGTTTTCCCACATTGGGTTTCCCTGAGGACATTAGTCCAAAAGAATTGTGTCAATGTGTGCATATCTTTGTTTCTGTATTACAGTGTGATATCTGTAGCAGTATTTATTTTAATGTTTGTTGAAGTAATTTCATGAATAACTTATGATGAAATAAGTAGGATAAGTAAACCAGTTGCTGCAATGATAGAATTTTCACATGGTATCAGAGCAAGTAATCAGAGACAGAAAGGGGAAATCAGTTATGGGTCGAGACCACGATGTAGAGGCATCCACCTTAGGGGACTCTCGCAGATTTTCAGAAGACTGCACAAGAGAGAGAGATGGTGATTTCTCTATGTTGGCTTCCAAGTTGGAAGAAGAAGTGGCATGCATGACTAGTGTTGCATCATTAGAAGTATGTTATATAGACAGTGGAGCATCATGGCATATGACGGGAATCAGGGAGTGATTCTCAAAATATTGAGAAGAGAAGATGAACTTTCAGATCACCATGGGGAACAAGGCAAAGTGTACTCCAGTAGGAAAGGGTACCATAGCTTTTCAGACAAAATCAGGAGAGCGGTTCTGTGCCACAAATGTACTGCATGTACCAAGATTAGGGATGAACTTACTTTCCATGTCACAACTACAAGGCAAGGGCTATGATGTCTACTTCATCAAGGCAAAGGCATACGTCAAACACCCAAGCTGGAAAAAGAAAGTGCACGTCGAGATCAAAAGTAATCGGTTGTATAGACTACAACTAGAATCTCCAATGGCACTAATAGGCAGTCATGGGGACAAAGACCTGAACGAACTATGGCACAGAAGGATGGGTCGCATGCACCATGGAGCTCTAAGAATTCTCAAGAGCATTGTAACAGGAGTTCCGGATCTAAGTACGAAACAAGATGATGTATGCAGGGGATGCGCTCTAAGAAAGTATGCCAAGGCATCATTTCCTAGGAGCAACCACAGGGCCAAGAGTGTACTAGGATTGATACACTCAGATATCTACGGACCTATGTCCGTCAAAGCTCTCAGCGGTGCCGAGTATATCCTTACCTTCATTGATGACCACTCGAGGAAAACTTGGATCTATTTTCTGAAAACCAGGGATGAGGTTTTTGTCGATTCAAAGAGTTCAAGGCTTTAGTGGAGAATTTGACAGGTAAGAAAATAAAAGTCTTGTGCTTAGATAATGGTGGAGAATAAGTCGATAAGGACTTCACTAATTGTTGCGCTAAGGAGGGCATCAGAAGAGAGTGGACAACTCCCTACAATGCGGAGCAGAATGGGATGGCAGAAAGGAAAAACAAGACTATTGTAGAAGCAGCTAGGGCCATGCTGTATGATAAGGATATGCCAAAATTCCTGTGGGCGGAAGCATGCAACACAGTTGTCTACGTTCTAAACATGACTCCTGATCAAGCATTGGGCAAGATTACTTGTTAATTTAGGTGTGTTCTATGCTAGAGCAATTTATTTTAATTTTCCAATATCTTTTCCAGATTATTAATCACATCAACATTAAAGTAAACTGTAGATAGAACATAAATATAAATCGCAGAAGACAAGCCAAGACAAGAGGACACATGATGTGGTGCCAACCAGGAACAAACACCACAATGTGGGGAAACCCTTGATCAATTCTTCTTTTATGTTCTTCAAAGTTCAACAAAGAAAGTGAGAGAGATAGTGCATTTACAACAGAAGTCAACACTTTGACTTATCTATATATGAGCATAGATCATCTCCTATAATGATGATACATGAGATCAGTTGAAGACATTCTGCTTCAATTGATTCTCCAAGGTGACGACTTCGCCTATCCATTTCATCCATTTACACCTTATCGTGGAACACCATCTCATCTGCTTTCATCATCATGTTGCCCATTATTCTGCATCTTCCATCATTATGCAACCCTATTCATCATCATGCTGCTCATGCCCATTATGTTGCATCATACATCATCATGCAGTCTCATTGATGTTGCCTCATACATCAACTTGCAATCTCATTGTCTAATCATCCTGCCCTTTGGATCATCGTGATCATGTTGCCCTTTAGATAATCGTGATCATGATCATATACATATATATGATACTTGTCACTGTTCTTTGAAACATGTTGAGACTGTCGTATGCTACGGATCTCTTCATTGAACCCTTATCTCATCATCGAGTCATAGCTGGGCTGCATTTGTCATAACAATCATTGATCCGAGAGAATAGGTCATTCACTGTTATCCAATGACTAGTCTGCTACAGAACTACCACCGAGATCAACACTGCTACTTGTTATACCATGATTGTTTATGTCGAGAATGGATAATCTTTAGTTCAGCGGTTCCTTAACCTATCCGAGGACGCAGCCAAACCCTAGATCTATCCCACATAAAATGCGGATTCATTTTCTTTATGAAACAAACTTGACTGCAGTTCCATTACCTTGACTACAGCTCCATTATTATGATTGCGGCTTCGTTGTCTTGTGCTCTGCGTATAAGTGTCTTAATGACCAATGTATTAGGCCTGGGTGGATGTCTTCATTGCCTGCACAACGTATAGGGGTTCTATAACTGTGCATATATTGTCTTCATGACAACATTTGCCATGATGTATAGAGATCTGCGTATGACAGCGTTTACTATGATGTTGTGCGTATATTGTCTTTATGACAACATTTCCCTGTATAGAGCAGCATTTACCATGATGCTGTGTGTATACCATGATGCGTATATCAGGTGTATAGATCTCAGATACATCATGTATAGAGATCTGCGTATACATGACAATGTTTAAATGTCTCCATGTCTGCGTTCCTCATCTTGTACAGCGTGTAATCCATGTGTGAACTGTGTATAGATCTATGAACAACGTAAGAGTGTCTTGTCTCCATGTCTGCATTCCTCATCATGTACAGTATGAAATTCATGTGTGAACTGTGTATAGATCTATGAACAACGTAAGAGTGTCCTGTCTCCATGTTTACGTTCCTCATCATGTACAACGTATAAGTCTCCATCATGATCTGCGTATATGGGAGCCCCCTTGATTGCGTAGATTAGGGCTTGTGTATTCTGGACAGCATATTAGCATCTGTGTGCTAAGTAGATCATCCTCATATGCCAGTGGCTTCCTGCGGTTAGGGCATCACCCTTGGGCCAACGTATCCTCTATGTGTTTTTCCTTCTCCAAAGACCCAAGACATGGAGAGAAGATCACATATATAGAGGATGTGTAAATGACTTCAAATCCTCTTCTATTTATGCTAAAACGTAGATGATGAATAGGAATGTCTTTTGGGCTTCTGAGCCTATTCAAGTTGTTGGTCGGCTTGATAATAATTCCATAATCAAAATAAATTCATATCTCCATAAATACTTATCGGAATCGGATGATCTTTAGATCAATCCTACACCTCAATGAGAGGGATCCAATAAAAATATCAGCTGCCATAAATAAGCTGATCAACATGGAGTTTGGCCCTAGTTGCCAATGTTAACACTCCCTCTCAACTAGGGAGAACTCCATCCGCTAATCCATATGTCCGACTGTCTCTGTCATTAGTGCCCTGCACTGCTCTACTCAGCGCTGCTGGCTCTACTGGTTCTGCTCTGCTCTACTCAGCTATGTTGGCTCTACTCAGCTCTGCTGGCTCTGCTTAGCTCTGTTGGCTCTGCTCTACTCTGCTTAGCTCCGTTGGACCATGAAGAGAAAGTATTGATCGATAATGTCTCATACCATTCTCCACTAACCCGAAGTCAGTCTAGTGTGTACCACTGATCCCAGACCAATCTCAACCTACCCAAAGTCAGCGTCATAGTGGGTACCACTCCTACCACTGGTCCCAGAATAGTATCAACAGTCTTAGAGTGTGTACCACTGGTCCCAGACCAGTCTCAACCGACCCGAAGTCAACGTCATAGTATGTACCACTCTCACTGGTCCCAGACCAGTTCTCCATTGACCTGAAGTCAGTCTCAGAGTATGTACCACTGGTCCCAAACCAATCTCAACTGGCCCGAAGTTAGTGTCATAGTAGGTACAACTCCTACAACTGGTCCCAGACCAATATCATTGATCTCCAATCAATGAAGGTCATCCTGGCATATGGAGTACATTAGATACAGTGATGCGTCCATAGGTACTACTATGGTCCCTATCCTCATTTCCCTGCTCATTGATCAGATGAGCAATACTTCCCATGAGTCCCAGACTGTATGGGTAGGATGCCTCGACAAGAGAACTTGATGAATCCTGTCTTCATGAGAGAACTTACCATCCTGCTACACGATCGCCATGGAGAACACATCATCCAGGCCTCACAGGAGAGCTAATCATCCTACTACAGAATCGTCATGGAGAACACATCATCCAGACCTCACAGGAGAACAAATCATCCTGCTACATAGTCGTCATGGAGAACACATCATCCAGACCTCACAGGAGAACTAATCATCTTGCTACATAGTCGTCATGGAGAACACATCATCCAGACCTCACAGGAGAACTAATCATCCTGCTACACAGTCGTATCCAAACAGCTCACTGAAGAGCTTTCGTAACCAAACTGCCTCTTAGGTATCCATGCTAGCAACTATATACTCTGCTTTGGCGGTTCTCAAAGCCACCGACTTCTGCTTCCTGCTCATCCAGGATATTCATGCAGATCCCAAGGAGAACCAGCATTGAGAAGTGCTCTAGTGATCCTCCACACTGCCTGCCCACTCAACATTTGAAATATTTCAGGCAGTGTATCTCAATCCATGAGAGATTGTGCCCTGAAGATATCTCAGAAGATTCTAGGCACCAATCCAGTGAAGCTCAACCAAATATGAGCTCACCATACTAACTGCAAAACACATGTCCGGATGGATGTTCACCAAGAAGATCAACGCGAATGAGTTTATAGAACTCAGAGGCATTTCCCAAATTTGGTCTGACATTACTACCATATACCTTTTGAAAGTTAAGATCCTCGAGGTAGTCACAGGCTTGTAGTTTATTTTTCCACATTCAGAATCCAACTCCCTCTGTCTCCTACAAATGAGAGGGTCTGCACTTGTCGGACATAGGTGCTGGTATGAGAGATCTATTATCCACAACCTTCGAGTAATGGTTTGGATTGGTTTCACTCCTAGTGAAGCTCAGCTTCGTCAAATAGCTATCAATCCTCTCATACTACGCCCGAGGTGTTTTGCTTCAAGCCATAGAGGGCTTTCTTCCACCTGTATACATGAGATTCCTGATCATGAATCTCAAACTCCTCGGGTTGTTCCAAACTTGTGGACCTGTTGCATGAGGGGAATGGTCCCCCTCATAAGATTTTCCTTCCGTACATTTCACAGATGTACCTTCATGCTCTTTTTGAATTCAAGCATTCCTGTCACCATCTGACTTACAGACCTCCGGTGTTGTGTCAATGGACATGGTCCCCAGTGGACTTCCTGCAACTTGATACAGCCTTGAACTCAAAAACATCTTTGAAAAATCTATTTTCAAACATGTATCTTTCCATCGATGAGTGCCACCCTATAACCTTTGACTTCCATTGCTGAGATGGACACCAGGTTCTTCTTGCGATCAGGTACATAAAAGAGATTCTAGGGTTCCTTGCTTTCTTTGAAGAGGCGACCATATCCTTGATGACCTGCATTACTAGTCATTCCTTTGATCCTTGAAGATGTCCCTAGAATGATTGTTATCTTCATCAAGAGATGTGTCCTTGTCCTTCAGACACTCCTTCGTATGATGGCCGAACTTATTGCAACCAAGGTATCTGCCTTTTCTTCCACCCTTAGATCCGAGCTTCCTAATGAAGTGATTTTTAAGTAGGCCATCAAAAACTTCTGCTTCAACATTCTGATAATATGCTCTGCTTCGACTTCACCCTATGTGAATTTAGAAGAGAGATGTGGAACCCATTGATACTTTTGTTTTGTCCCTATTGTCTTCGGTGATCGCTCTTTCACTTTGCTTGGGCATTGTCTTCACCTCAGATCCGATACCATGTTAATTTAGGTGTGTTCTATGCTAGAGCAATTTATTTTAATTTTCCAATATCTCTTCCAGATTAGCAATCACATCAGCGTTAAAGTAAACTGCAGATAGAACATAAATATAAATCACAGAAGACAAGCCAAGACAAGGGGACACAAGATGTGGTGCCAGCCAGGGACAAACCCCACAATGTGGGGAAACCCTTGATCAATTCTTCTTTTATGTTCTTCAAAGTTCAACAGAGAAAGTGAAAGAGATAGTACATTTACAACAGAAGTCAACACTTTGACTTATCTAGATCTGAGCATAAATCATCTCCTATAACGATGATACATGAGATCAGTTGAAGACATTCTGCGTCAATTGATTCTCCAAGGTGACGGCTTCACCTATCCATTTCGTCCATTTATACCTTATCGTGTACCACCATCTCATCTGCTTTCATCATCATGTTGCCCATTATTCTGCATCTTCCATCATTATGCAGCCCTATTCATAATCATGCTACTCATGCCCATTATGCTGCATCATACGTCATCATGCAGTCTCATTGGTGTTGCCTCATACATCAGTATGCAGTATCATTGTCTAATCATGGTGCCATTTGGATCATCGTGATCATGCTGCCCTTTAGATCATCGTGATCATGCTCATATACATATATATGATACTTGTCACTGTTCTTTGAAACATGTTGAGACTGTTGTATGCTATGGATCTCTTCATTGAACCCTTATCTCATCATCGAGTCATAGCTGGGCTGCATTTGTCATAACAATCATTGATCCGAGAGAATAGGTCATTCACTGTTATCCGATGACTAGTCTACTACAGAACTGCCACCAAGATCAAGACAACTACTTGTTATACCATGATTGTTTATGCCGAGAATGGATAATCTTTAGTTCAGCGGTTCCTTAACCTATCCAAAGACACAGCCAAACCCTAGATATATCCCACATAAAATGCAAATTCATTTTCTTTATGAAACAAACTTGACTGCGGTTCCATTACCTTGATTATCCTTACTGTAGCTCCATTATTATGACTGCGGCTTCGTTGTCCTATGCTCTGCATATAAGTGTCTTAATGACCAGCGTATTAGGCCTACGTGGATGTCTTCATTGCCTGCACAACGTATAGGGTTTCTATAACTGTGCATATATTGTCTTCGTGACAGCATTTGCCATGATGTATAGAGATCTGCGTATGACAGCGTTTACTATGATGTTGTGCGTATATTGTCTTTATGACAACGTTTGCCTGTATAGAGCAACGTTTACCATGATGTTGTGTGTATACCATGATGCGTATATCAAGCGTATATATCTTAGATACATCATGTATAGAGATCTGCGTATACATGGCAACGTTTAAAAGTCTCCATGTTTGTGTTCCTCATCATGTACAGCGTGTAATCCATGTGTGAATTGTGTACAGATCTATGAACAGTGTAAGAGTGTCTTGTCTCCATGTTTGCGTTCCTCATGATGTACAACATATAAGTCTCCATCATGATTTGCGTATATGGGAGCCCCCTTGACTGCGTAGATTAGGGCCTGTGTATTCTGGACAACGTATTAGGGCATGTGTGCTGAGTAGATCATCCTCATATGCCGGTGGCTTCCTGCGGTTAGGGCATCACCCTTGGGCCAGCGTATCCTCTATGTGTTTTTCCTTCTCCAAAAACCCAAGACGTGGAGAGAAGATCACACATGTAGAGGATGCGTAAATGAATTCAAATCCTCTTCTATTTATACTAAAACGTAGATGATGAATAGGCATGTCTTTTGGGCTTCTGAGCCTACTCAAGTTGTTGGTCGGCTTGATAATAATTCCATAATCAAAATAAATTCATATCTCCATAAATACTTATCGAAATCGGATGATCTTTAGATCAATCCTACACCTCGCGATGAGAGGGATCCAATAAAAATATTAGCTGCCATAAATACGCTGATCCACATGGAGTTTGGCCCTAGTTTCCAATTTTAACATTACTCCAGAGAAAGTTTTCACTGGGAAGACACCTGAAGTCAGTGATTTCAGGATATTTGGGAGTTTGGCATATTGTCGCATACCTGAAGAAAAGAGGAAGAAGCTGGATCAAACTGCAGAAAAGGGGTATCTGGTAGGATATAGCGAGAACGCTAAGGCATACAAGATCTATCTTCCATGGAGCAGGAAGGTAGTAGTACGGAGAGATGTAAAGTTCATGGAGGACAGAGCTTTCAGAAGATCTCGCGAAATGCTTTCCAAGGAGCAGTCGAAAGAGGATCCGTTGGTCATGCCTCTTAAACCAATGGAAGTGAAGAATCATTCCTCAGATCAAAAAGATTCTCAAGATGAGGAAGAGGAGCGAACATAAGCACTTGTTGGTAGAGGAAGAACCAACAAGGAACTTCGTCAGATTCTGCATAATGAAAAGAACTTCATTGGAGATCCAAGGAACAGTAAAAGAGAGTGAAAATAGCTAGACAGGTATCAAGCGTTAGTAGCTCAGGATGGAGAGCTTGCCAACTTCAAGGAGGCAGCTTAGCATCAGGTCTGGTTAGATGCGATGGTGGAGGAGTATAACTCCATAATGGTAAACGATGTTTGGGAGGTGGTGTCAAGGCCTCAAGACAGATCTGTGGTAGGTTCAAGATGGATCTACAAGATCAAATATGTTGCGGACGACAGTATTGAAAAATACAAGGCTAGGTTTGTGGCTAAGGGGTATGCTCAAAAGGAAGGGATTGACTATGAGGAAACCTTCGCCCCGGTAGCCAAGTATACATCTATTAGGACCGTGATATCTCTTGCAGCCCAAATGGGATGGGAGATCCATCAGATGGATGTCAAGACAACATTTCTGAATGGGGTAATAGAAGAAGAAGTATACATTGAACAACTAGAGGGCTTGAAACTCATGAGAAGAAGTCTCATGTGTGTAGACTGAAGAAAGCCTTGTATGGGCTGAAGCAGGCACCAAGAGCATGGTATGGTTGAATAGATGGCTATTTGCAGAAGATGGGGTTTGTCAAGAGTGACGCGGATCTGAATCTCTACTATCTAGTCGTAGAGAGTGAACCACTTATCTTAGTATTATATGTGGATGATCTCTTCTTGACAGGATCATCCAAAATCATTGAAGACTGCAAGAAGAATCCAGCCATAGAGTTCGATATGAAGGATCTGGGACAAATATTATTTCCTAGGGTTGGAAGTTTGGCAACAGAAAGGAGAAATCTTCCTTGGGCAAGGAAGGTATGATACAGAAATCCTAAAAAGGTTCGAGATGGGAAACTGTAGACCTATGGCTATGCCAATGATCACCAACTGGAAGAAGATTGATGCATCAGAAGACAAGGATGTCGATCCCACCCTATACTGACAGCTCATAGGGTCCCTGATGTATCTAGTCAATACCAAGCCAAATATTTTGTACGATGTCAACACCCTCAATCAGTTCATGGTGGAACCAAAGAGGGCTCACTGGGCAACAACCAAGCACGTTCTCAGATATTACAGGGAACAATTGATTATGGGCTCTTGTACAACAAGGGGAACGATATCAGGTTGAGTGGATTTATTGATACAAATTGGGTAGGAAGTTAAGTGGATCGGAAAAGTACCTCTAGGTACTGTTTCAACATTGGAAACACTTGTCTTTAATCTTGGAGCTTCAATTTTTGTCTCTATTGGTGATTGGAAAACTTCGCTATACTTGTAAGTGACTTTTACATGGTTTATTTTTCATGTTTTGCACTTGTATATTGTATGGAAGATTTTCGCTCATGAAGCTGGTGTAGCTGCCTTAATGGAATACAATTTTTATTTTTATTTTTATTTTGAGAGGGTTTTTTCATATGTTTATGCAAAGTATAGTGAATGAATATCCTAGGGGCATATGATTATTCATTATTGCCTTGATAAGTCATCAATTGCAGCATCAAAGAAGTATAAATTTCCCTAGTAACCTAGTTGCTGCTAAGGCCATGAGAAGTTGCAAGCGAACTCCTTGATTGGATATAAGTATCTCCAAATATTGAATCAGATTGACTCCATTCTCCCAACAGGCTAGGCACTGGTCTAGTCCTAGGTGATCACAAAAACGAAAATCATTCTCACCTCCCTTCTTTTCTTTTTATGCCCTAACCCTAGTAGGCTCCCTAGGGCATCATATGAATTATATTGTAGCTATCAAAAGTTGATGAATCTTGGTCTAGAGCTACGCTAGTGAGTCCTCACAAGGTACTCCAAATTTGAGGCCATTCCGACAGTGGAATATTGAGAGATCTCAAGCTCTAGCTCACAAACCATTTTTCTAGCTTGCCTTTGGTTAGTGGTTTCATTGAGGGTCAATGCATTAATCGTTAAAGTCAAATTTTATCACCTTGATCCCTTTCTTCTCCCTCACTTGGTCAAGCCCTATTGTTTGAAACTCCACTCTGAACCCTTGACCTTGTTTGAGTCCACTAGGGCTTCTTGGTGGTCCCACAACCTTGACACTCCAATTTCACAAGGATTGCTTAGAAACCTTATTCTTCTAGGATCCTTTGGCTTAGGGCACTTCATATCAATACATACCCCTCAAACCTAGGTCTAACTTTCCTTCTAGCCCTTCTTAGAGAGCCATCCATCTTGCTTCCAAAGCAAGCAATCACTATCATTAGAGACTCTCCTTTGAATAGGCTTGTAAATCACTACCCTTACACTATTGACACATTTCTTCTAGTGATTTCCATAATGTCGAGACTCCTCCCATCGGTGAAAGTCCATAAAGCACAGGGAGCTCTAGCTGAGATGATAATGGGCTATTGCTCCATTGTTGCCACAACCTTGTAGTTGCTCTATAAGAACACCTCCTAGGATCCCTGCTAGTTTGAGAGTTAACATTTTGGCATTGTTGCTGGGGAGGAAGCAGGTCTACCTCCCTAGTGAATCATTGAGGAATTGATTCATAAATGACATTTCAAGTATTCCTCTAGTGACTCCGTTCATTGTCCAATCCCCTAGTTTGCTTGAAGGCAACAACATTCCTCCTTTGACTAGGACTGTTGTGAGAAGGGGAGAATGAACTCCATCATGTTGAGAAATTAAGGGCAATACAATTATTTGATTTCTCTTTACAATGATAACTGCTTGTGATATTATTTCCTTCAGATTAGTTTGATATTTATAACAACATCTTTTGGTAAAAACCACATAAGAGATAATCTCGTCAACGCATTTCGAACTAGCCAGTGTGGTTCATATTTAGGACAAGATGAGGAACCAGATCCAGGCAATGCAATAAATAGATGTAGAGAGCAACTAACTAGCTATTTGGGAGTAACAACTAGTTTGACTAAAGGCAGAAATTAGTAATTGGGATTTGATAAAGAAGGGTAAGGGAATCTAACTAAAGAATTTAAATTTATAAAAATATTATTAAATTAAATTCCTATTAATATTATAAATAAAATCGAAATTTTTTAGGTAATAATATTATTAATAATTAGTATTTTAATAAAATAATATATAAACCATGTAGTTATAATATGTTAACTTTATCCTTAAAATAATTTTCTTTATTAACTTTTTTTTATAGTCCATTGTAACCCTATTATTATATATTATTATATATAATATTCTAAATAACTATTGTTAACATGTATTGTTATCATCAATCAGTTATCAAAACAAGAAGATCAATCATGCACAAGTACACAAGATATTAGCACCAAGCCAGGGCAAAAACCTCTCCAAATCGTGAGAGGAAAAAGCCCTAAAACTCTTTCATATAGAATCTTTATTGATGAATTCCAAGACCCAAACAAATGACACAAGATTGCCTTCAACATTCAAAATGACAAACCTTCCGAAATGTACCCAAATAAAGAATCTCTTTCTGCAACTTCGCACTGTATATCAGGTCTGTGATGACAATCAACAAATGATATCGAGAGTAGCTTCTAGCCTTCTTGCACCTTCGCTTTCCATGTAAGCTGGTCATACATGATGTAGCTCTTTGACTTGAGCTTGATCTACAAGCTTAGATGCCGAAAGAGTGATTGTTCTAGGGTAGCAAAATCATGACTGTCTATTCTAGATTGTGGACACACGTGCGAGGAGAATTAGGGCTCTTCTAGCCCTTCTACAATTTCAATCTCCTTGACAATGGATCTTCCCTTCAGTTTGCAACTAGATCGAATCTCTAACCCAATAAAGCATCAGGATACATGGATGCTCTAGCTCGGATCAGACTTCCGCACGTGTGAACAAACTTGATGAGGGTTTCAGATGAGGGAACAAACTTCCTCATTAACTGTGGTTGCCTCTCCTTTGTCTCCTTCTCTTCGTCTTCGATACATGAATGCATGTGAGTGAATGTGATATATGGAGGTGCCATTGATGCCTATATATAGGCTTGTTCATCCATCTCTAAGCCGACTCGATCCCCTTTACTATGCCGACATCATAGGAAGCTTCTCGAATACAAGTGGATAACTTTCTTTAATTCTGTGGGTACATCTCGGTGGTGTTCATTGATGGTCTAGAAGGACACTTTGACTAATATTAAATATATTTACAAGTGTAACAACTCATGGTTGTTTTCTCTTTCATGACTCAATCTTAAGACTCTTAAATGTGAGTCATTACTAAATAGACATTCCTTGAGCATGTAACCCATGCTCAAGTAATAATACAAAAAAATTTCTTGATGCAAAATTTCATTATTACAAGATGAAGACTGAACCTAGTTACACTATTTTCAACACTCCCTCTTAACTAGGGAGGAATTCATACATACATGGTAAATGGACATTCACAATACAAGAGTTCTCATAAACAAAGAGTCGGATTAGTCATCCATCTGTTATAGCATCATTTTCAACCAACATTGTTTCCATATAGCAAGGCCTTGACTAACAACTCTATCTCTCAAATAGATCAGAGCACGCAATGTTGGCGAGACCAATGACTGATAGACACGCGTCATCATTGTCTCTCTTAGGGTCATACCCACCTAGGTGTTCTCCGAGTATGCCCTACTAGGACTATTCTCATCTTGGATTCCCAGCCCTCAAGAATATCGGTCCTCTTGCCCACTCTTGTCTTGGATGCCCCACCACATCCTCAAAGAGTGTTGGATGCCAGATGATTACACAATCCTCCATTCTTTCTTCCAAACTGAAGACAAGAATGACGTGTCTAACTCTCCCTCTTAACCAAGGACGAGTTCCAAGTTTCGCTTCACTCAGAAACTTGCTTGAGTTCCTTTACTCATAGGAAACTCCCAGAGCTTCCTCTTACCCAAGGACTCTATCATTAGTACTTTATAGGGTCTTCTAGTTGACTGATGATCCAAGACTTCGATGTCATGAATTTCTTCATATGTAGGGTTTAGTCATCCATCACTTTCCTTTGTCATGTCATTCCTTCTTTCCTGGAAAGTATCCTCATTGGATCTGCATCTAGGGCTTCCTTCATAAGGCCATCTAGCTCCACCTTTCTTTCAGTGGTGATTGCACTAGATCATGAAGTACATAGTTGTGACATCCTTCACAACTCTTCTTACCATGGCCCTGCACACACACCCAAACTTTTCCAAGAGGTCAAATACCAAAAACAAATCACATATTACCTTTTAGTGATGGTCTTTTTCTAGTGACATCTTCTTGTAGGTATCAACATCCTGCATACATGTTGACACATCTCCCAATGATATCTGTTGTCAAGGGTCTTCATCTTTTCAAACTTCCATCAGAGTCTTCACATATTTCCAGGAGATTTCCTGGTCAAGTCTTTCGAATCCTCTAGATGTTGATTTCCTTCATCATGGTTGTATACTTCATGATCTCTTCCATCCTCACATATTCCATCCTAGGAGCTTTCAATCAGAGTTCTTCAATTGTAGTCAACCACCTCATACATCGTATGAGGATATTATGTTGATTTCATCTAATGTGACTTATGTCCTTCTGCATCCTTTCAGAGGAGGAGATCATTTTTCCTTTTGATCATGCTTGATCTATGTTACCTGCAACCATATGACATGATATTACAATATTAAATATAAACACAAGCATACACACCTCGTTTTACCTTTGCTACTTCCAACAGCTTCCTTGATTGAAAAGATCTTCAATCCCTTGATCTGCTTCATTTCTCATGTCATCAAACCATCATCTCATGAATTCCAAAAGTTGGATTTCTTGATGAAACACTTGCTGCCTTTCCTGACTAGGGGATCTTCCACTGAGGTTTCCATCAAAGAATCTTCAAGATCTTGTATATCCCCATCTTGCAAATGCTTCCTTTGTCCTGGATGACTTCTTCCTTTCCTTTAATGTACAATGAGATTCCCAAGAGCTATGTCCTTCGTGATTCCCATATGATGCCACGATGCATCTTCTTACTATGATCATATCTGCAAGGGCTTCTGATAAGATCCTTTTGAGAGGGATACCATCTCATTCATACTGGAGATCTATTACTCCCTCTTTCCTTTAGCTTCCTCTATCCTTCAGATGATATGAACTCTTCTCCATAATCTTCCCATAGCACTGAACCTTAGCTATACTAAACTGTCTTGTTTGAGGACCAAACTTCCCTTCTCATGCTTTAGTCTTTTAACCTTCAACACTTTTGTCCACAACTTATCCTTTTTCCATTTTGCACAGGTACCATAAGTTGTTAGATAAGGAAGCTTCCTTGTCCCAAGGACACTTGACATCTTGCTTATTAAGAAAAATAGATGATTGTCTTCTTATCATCTTTCTCAAATCTCCCATTTGAGATCTCATGAAGATGACCTTCTTTACTGCATTTCAGAGAGTACCTCTTCTAGCATTGCAATTAGGTCACTGTTGCACCATGACTGTCCCTTGAGGTTGCCACAGAGGTGATCTCTGTATCTTCATCGAGATCATGTTCTTTCAAGAACAGGATCATGATCATCATTGTTACTACAACTTCTTTTATTATGCTGAGAGTGTAGCAATCACTGTCGTTACTACTTCCTTTTTATCATGCCTACATTGCAATCCTTAACACTGCTTGAATCCCTTGACACTACTCCTTGTTATGCCTATACTCCAGTGGTTACCAAAATTCTTTTCAACATGACTGAGATAGCATCTTTACATTCATTGTGATCTCTTTTAACCCGAGACATTGAGGACAGCAAGGGTTCCAAAATTTTTATATCATATAGCCATTGACTGCATATGAAGTAGATCCACTGAAATAGTGATCTTACCTTTCATTTAGGGCAAGATTGTAATGATTACTGCTTATGTCATGAATCTGAGATTACTTATCCTTGTCACTGTTGATACTGTGGCCAATCAAGACTGTGATATCTTCCAAGAGACAAGAGACATCATTATGCCGAGACTCACATTGGAGTTGTAGGATCACTGTTGTTACTATACCTCATTATTGTACCTTCGCAAGAACTGAAATATCTATATGTTGAGACTACTTATCTATCTGAGATTTCTTCTGCTCCATCAATCGTGATCTAGCTTGACTGTACCTATAGGTATGCCGAAAATATACCTCTGTTCTAGCCATCCGAGATTTGCAACTTCTATTCATAAGTGTGCCGAGATTAAGGTTTATGCTCTATCCATTCGAGATGACATCTCTGCTCCAGAACTTGGATTAATATTGTGTCCATATTTATGCAACTGAGATCTGGCCATGACTGCATCTAATACCCAATCGATATGCAGTCAAGCCTTAATGCATCTCCGTGGTGCAGATCTGATCTTCATCCATGCCAAAAAAATTCAGAGGAAGAATGCGAAAAAATTCTTCTGTCTTTTTGCGCTGGCCCATAATTGCTTGATCTTTTGGCTGATGAAGTTTGTCAAACATAACCCAATGCTTGCCAACTGCTGCATGAAGGAGTTGATCTTCTTCATGCCCTTTGCAGGACCTCCCTCTGATACCATGCTGAGAAATTAAGGGCAATATAATTATTTGATTTCTCTTTACAATGATAACTGCTTGTGATATTATTTCCTTCAGATTAGTTTGATATTGTTAACATGTATTGTTATCATCAATTAGTTATCAAAACAAGAAGATCAATCATGCACATGTACACAAGATATTGGCACCAAGCCAGGGCAAAAACCTCTCCAAATCGTGAGAGGAAAAACCCTTGAACTCTTTCTTATAGAATCTTAATTGATGAATTCCAAGACCCAAACAAATGACACAAGACTGCCTTCGACATCAAAATGATAAACGTTCCAAAATATACCCAAACAGAGAATCTCTTTCTGCAACTTCGCACTGTATATCAGGTCTGTGATGACAGTCAGCAAATGATGTCGAGAGCAGCCTCCTCTAGCCTTCTTGCACCTTCGCTTTCCATGTAAATTGGTCACACATGATGTAGCTCTTTGACTTGAGCTTGATCTACAAGTTTAGATGCTGAAAGAGTGACTATTCTAGGGCAGCGAAATCATGACTGTCTATTCTAGGTTGTGGACACGTGTGAGGAGAATTAGGGCTCTTCTAGCCCTTCTACAATTTCAATCTCCTTGACAATGGATCTTCCCTTTAGTTTGCAGCTAGATCACATCTCTAACCGAATAAAACATCAAGATACATGGATGCCCTAGCTCGGATCAGACTTCTGCAAGTGTGAACAAACTTGATGAGGGTTTCGGATGAGGGAACAAACTTTCCCATTAACTGTGGTTGCCTCTCCTTTGTCTCCTTCTCTTCGTCTTCGATATATGAATAAATGAGAGCGAATGTGATATATGGAGGTGCCATTGATGCCTATATATAGGCTTGTTCATCCATCTCTAAGTCGACTTGATCCCCTTTACTATGCCGACATCATGGGAGGCTTCTCGAATACAAGCGGATTCCTTTCTTTAATTTGGTGGGTACATTTCGGTGGTTTTCATTGATGGTCTAGAAGGACACTTTGACTAATATTGAATATATTTACAAGTGTAACAACTCATGGTTGTTTTCTCTTTCATGACTCAATCTTAAGACTCTTAAACATGAATCATTACTAAATAAACATTCCTTGAGCACGTAACCCATGGTCAGGTAATAATACAAAAAAATTTCTTGATACAAAATTACATTATTACAAGATGAAGACCGAACCTAGTTACGCTATTTTCAACACATCACTCGTTAGAACTAGCCTTCTTCCTGAATTTGAAAAGGTTGGTGATCTCACCCCCAAGATGGCAACAAATTCTAGCACCAACGAAAATCAAGATCAACCCAAGATCCCATGAAGTAAGAGGCACTTAACTAGTGTCTTTGGGCCTTTGAATTTGAGTGACATCCTGAGCTTTTACCCAAAAGATACAATGATTGGTTACCCAAGTTTAAGGGTGATGCTACCATAAGTTCCCATGATCATGTTGAAGAATTTTATTAGGCAATCTCTCCTAGGTTAGTATTCAACGAACACAAGATCATGATGCTATTTGCCTTGTCTTTTGAAGGACAAGCTAGAGAATGGTATCTTAGTCTCCCTTTGAGATGCATAGAGAAATCTGGCCAATTTGAAGATGTTTTTATGAAAAGATGGTCATTTGATGCCCATGGGACTTTCAACATTGAAAAGTTTTACCAAATGAGTAGGGGAAGGGAAGACATCAAATAATTCATCCAAAAATTTGATAGGGTAGTTAGGGATATCCCTACCCATTTGAGACCCCCTGATGCTAACATACTTGATAAATTCATTAAGGCCGTGGGTAGTCATCTAACATAATGGGCAGTCATCCGACATATGCGTTGGGAGATAAGAAACCTAAGAGCCTCGCTGAGGCCAAGGAAGTAGTTATGTAATTTGAACAAAACCTAAGAATTTCCAAAATGGATGTAGATGAACATCCAAAGGCTAAGGATGAGGTCAAGAAAAGTAAATCCAAAGACCAAAATGAGGAAACCCTTTTAGTTCTCCTCAAGAAGGTTGATAAGCTATCTGAGGAAATGAACGCAAGGGACAAACTTTACATGAATAAGTTCACCACCTTAGAAAAGGCTAAAAAATCAAGCTTCATTCCTAAAAACAAGCCTTTTCCTAGGAAGACAAATGATGAAAGCAAGCAAAGCTCATCTCAAGTTCCTAACACATTGGCCCTAACTAATGTTGTGGAACAAAAGTAATCTTTTGAAAGTGAACAAAGTGATGAATAAGAAAGTGAAGATGAAAAGGGTGACGAGCAATCTAATATTGTGGATTCCAAGCCTTCAACATCTTGTTAAGTGGCACATACACTCATCTTGCCATTAGTGAAGTGACCATCAAGGAAGAGAAGAATGAGCCAATCCTTAGTGCTCATGATAGTGGGAGATTTAAAGGGATTCAACATTCAAGAAAGAATGATAGAGACACTTTCACAACCTCAAAGGAACCTGACAAGAAAGAGTCTCCTCCTAAGCAGCCCATTCCTAAAGAACCCCCTATGAAAGAAAATTCTAAAAGGAATCCTCTAAAGGGAGAGCCCAAAAACAAGCTCAAGGGTAAGGAGGTTGATTTTGATGTTGATCTAGATACTACTATAGAAAGTTGATTGTGCAAGTTCCCTCGAAGGAAATTGTGAAGCTCCCATGACAACAACGACAAGTTAAGAAGGCCCTTGGGTTTGAAGGAAAAAAGGACACACCAATAACATTGCAAAACAATCATCTTTCTAATTCAAATTTGGGACCTGAGCCATTCTTGCTCACATTAGCTATCAATAACCTCCTCTTACATAATTGTATGTTGGATTGAGGGGCTTCCGCAAATATCATCCCATTAAAAGTCATGAAGCAACTAAATCTTAGCATTACTTGAAGATATAAGGTGGTCTTAGTTTCAACTAAACTGTTGAAGTAGAGAGCCTCATAAAAGATCTAAAGGTTTCTTTAGCTATGAACCCCGATATATCACTACTTATGGATGTTGTGGTCATAGATATTCCCGATGTATGGGGAATGCTATTGTCTAGGAAATGGGGTGCTATTGTGGGTGGTCAACTCCAAATGGACTTATCTTATGTCACCATTCCATAGTCTGATGGAACTCCCTTTACCCTTTTATAGAGAACCCGTGTACCCTACTCACATGGTAAACCCAATGCCCACCCTTATTACAAGATCCCCGAGACCGAGGAACCAACCCTTATTCTTCCCTCTCGAGAGGTCCATATCCTTTAGAGACCCAATCACAAGCAAAACAAGAAATGGAAGCCCAAAAAGGAATACAAGGTTGAGGATGTGGTGTTGGTAGATAAAAGCCCTATACTTGTCACGATTCACAGGAAGGTTGGTGAGAATTACTATTACATTCCCAAACTTGACGACGAACTTTGGCCTCAATCAGTCAAATTTAGTGGCATCACCCCATTCCTTGATACTTGACCTTGTACCATATGCATGCTAGGGTAGGATGCATTGCATGCTGATTTTTCTCATTAGAACTAACATCATATGTTAGAATAACCGCATTTAGATTAAATTGCATTTAAAATAGAAGTTTATTTATTGTTGATTTTATGGCCTAATATTAAGCATGGGTGATCATAAGACACCACAAAAAAATGCTGCTCCTGTGCTTGGTCTTTGATATGTGTAGGTAACAGGTTTGCGGTCCCAAGAGATTGTTGATGTTCTCATGACCTCCCGTTCGAGTACGTTCATGCACTCTTTTGAGAAATCATGTCCTAGTTGGAGCCAGACTAAGTTGCATGATACGGGGAAACGGGTACAGTTTCTGAAACGGCACGGTCGAAATGTGACGCCCCCCAATTTTGGACATGGGAAAACACGATATATTACTATATATAAATATATATATATATATATATATATATATAGATATTATAACTAATATATATATATATATATATGTTAGGACATTTAAGAAATGTTATGTGCAATCATAAAGCATACATGATACATTATAATTTATTACATTTAAAGTTTAAACATTATGATTAAATTGTCCAATGTCAATGCATAAACAATAAACTATAAGTCTCTAAATTTACATCACATTTACTCATGAATGATCACATAATGAAAATAGCAATATCAGAATATCCAAAATCAACCTTTATTATATATATGAGGCTGCAAGTACTAAAAAGACCAAAGACTAATCCTCATCATCATAATCCTCATAAAAAATAGAAGCAGAAGCATGCTCAATAGTGGATGGTGGCGCTGAAGAAGATGATTGGCCAATTCCACTTCTAAGCTCCTGATCCTCAATATTCAGGGCAGCAAGAGTGAGCTCCAAATCAAGACTTTCTAGATCCAACCCCCTTTCTTTAGAAGGGCCACTGCTATATTTTGGACCCCTATGAGATGCAAGGCGATATTTGGAGTGCACATAAAATAAGATCATTTGCCTTTTGTGATCCCTAGGGCATCATACTAATTCTATTGTAGCCATCAAAAGTTGATGAATCTTGGTCTAGAGCTGCGCTAGTGGATCCTCAACAGGTCCTCCAAATTTGAGGCCATTCTATTGGTGGAATCTCGAGAGATCTCGAGCCCTAGCTCGAAAACCATTTTCCCAGCTTTCCTTTAGTTAGTAGTTTCATCAAGGGTCATTACATTAAACATTAAAGTCGAATTTTATCACCTCGATCCCTTTCTTCTCCCTCACTTGGTCAAGTCCTATTGTTTGAAGCTTCACTCCAAACCCTTGACCTCGTTTGGGTCCACTAGGTTTCTTTGTGGTCCCACAACCTTGACACTCCAATTTCACAAGGATTGCTTAGAAACCATATTCTTCTAGGATTCTTTGTCTTAGAGAACTTCAAAGCAATACATACCCCCTCAAACCTAGGCCTAAGTTTCCTTCTAGCCCTTCTTGGAGAGCCATCCATCTTGCTTGCAAAGCAAACAATCGCTGTCATTAGAGATTCTCCTTTGAATAGGCTACCGTTACACTATTGATGTGAAAATTTAACCATTGAAATCGTATTGCAGCAACTCGAATTAATTCTTCTAATTTTTTAATTAATTTAACAATTTATTTGCTACAACAAATACCAAATTAATCACACTGCAACCTTCACAAACAAAACTCGGGAAAATAATAGCATTGGAACTAAGAAAATACTAGCACACACAATAAAATTTACACCATTATTTTTGGACAAAAGTCCCAGGAAAAACCCAATGCGAGAAAATTGGTGTAGCAAATGAAGGTTTTAAAATTATGCAGCAGTGAAACTTTGAGTACAATATAGATACACAAACTGACAATCTACTATAGGAGAAACTGGCCACAAAAATTAGTGAGACAAATTTTGTCTCACATGGCATTGATCCAGCTCTAAATGGGCTCCACGAAACCCCTGCGTTAGGCCTACGCAACCATTAATACGCTCTGCCGGGAACTGCAACTGATCAAGCTGTCTTCCTAATCCAAACTCTGAGAATGACTCGCTAGTCCCTTCCAAAAATATTCTCGGCCTCCAACAACTGAATTGAGCCTTTATCTGGCCAAATCGAATTGCTTTCTCTGAAGCTTCTACATAGAAACTCAACCCTCCTGTAGCTTACTCTTCAGATCTGGAAAATCTTCTCCCGACTCACTGTCCCTACCCCTCACTCACTGCTTTTATCTATGGCTCTCCAGTAGTTGATTGCTGCTACTCTGCAAATCAATCTGCCAAGGAAATCAAATTTCTAGTGTTCTCGAGTGTGTTCTCCAAGTGCCCATTGACTTCCTCTTATAATCCATTATTGGAGCACCAACGACCAAGATTAAAACTTAATCGATGGATAAGATCATCTTGGAATCGATCCATGTGGGTTTCTAGATAATTCTCACCTTGACTTAATTAATACTAATTAATTAACCAATTTTCCTAAGTTTAGACTCAGGGAACATTAAAAAAATTGGTTAACAATCTAATTAAGTCACTTCTAGGTGGAATTTCCAGAAATGATTTTTGGGTCTTGGAGATCTCATGTATTCTAGCCTCTCCACCAAATTTTGTGGCTAGAACACATTCGATGCTACAAAAAATAACACTCCCTCTTAGCGAGGAATGTGTTCTAGTGCTGCATACCTTGTCACAACACTCTGTCTCTATATCATCTCTTGTCACACTGTTGATGTTTGGCTATTGCTGCCCACCAACTACTGCACAACTTTGATGCTGCATCCATGTTGTCGCTGCCACTGCCATATTGCTACCAACTCTGCATCTGCACTGCAACTCCCTCTTATTTGTTGTTGCTGCAACTGCAAAATTTGCAACTGAAAAGCATCCAAAATACTGAATCAAGTGTGTTTAGTATGATGCATCTGCCTCTCGAGTCTCTGACTGTTACTAGCATCTACACTTTCAGTGAAGAATCTGTGTTGTTGCCAACTCTACACTACGCAACCTGCTCTGCTATCAACATTGCACTGCGCTCCTTAGCATCTGACTGCTACTAGTCTGCCACTATCACTCTGGTACCGACTGCATCAACTGCCACTGATCCTTCATGCTATTGAATAATATGGGCCCCTGTAGCAAGGTACTAATCCATGAGGTGGACTCCTCAAGGACCCTGCCCAATCTCTATAGTTCTCTGGGACTACATCAACTGCCACTGATCCTTCATGCTATTGAATAATATGGGCCCCTATAGCAAGGTACTAATCCATGAGGTGGACTCCTCAAGGACCCTGCCCAATCTCTATAGTTCTCTGGGACTACATTACCAAATCTCCCCACCTCACTCTTAGAGGTATATCTGCAAACATCCCGAAGTCTTCTTCTAACTTGGAGGTCAACTTGTCGATCTCGGCTGACGCTGCCTCTTGGTCCTACTTCTCCAACTTGTCCTTCTTCCTGAGAGGGCACTATTTGCTGTAGTGACCAAGCTCACCATACCTGAAGCACTTGACTTTTGACAAGTCCTTATTTCTTCTCTATCCCCCCTAGCCCTAATTGGGACCCTTTGATGCGAAGGCCACATTTTCCTCCTCATTCACCACCTTCAATCTGCTGTCATTGTTGCACTGATGCAGCACTTTAACAAAGCTCGCCTCAACTCCTCCTCCTGTAAGTCTGGCCACATCCTATCCCATTCTGGTACCTTGTCTCTGCCCAATATGCTTTGGACAAAAACTTGCCACTCCTCATAGACACTATGCAGTTCCAACCTCACTAGCTCTATTGGTTGAGGCACTCCCCCAATCATTGCACGCTGGTCTCAGACCTCTTGAATCTTGGTGAGGAAGGGATCTATGCCTTTCCCTTTCTGCATCCTGATGCATCTCCGACTTGTCCTTCTTCTGAGAGGGCACCGTTTGCTATAGTGACCAAGCTCACCACACCTAAAGCACTTGGCTTTTGACAGGTCCTTCTTTCTTCTCTATCCCCCCTGGCCCTAATTGGGACCCTTTGATGCGAGGGCCACATTTTCCTCCTCATTCACCACCTTCGATCTGTTGTTACTGCTGCCACTGATGGAGCTCTTTAACAGAGCTCGCCTCAACTCCTCCTGTTGTAAGTCTGACCACATATTGTCCCATTCTGGTAGCTTGTCTCTACCCAATATGCATTGGACAAAAACTTGCCACTCCTCAGAGACACTATTCAGTGCCAACCTCACTAGCTCTATTAGTTGAGGCACTGCCCCAACAACTGCAAGCTGGTCTTGAACCTCTTGAATCCTGGTGAGGAAGGGATCTATGCCTTCCGCTTTCTACACCATAATGCATTTCAGCTTCTCCTCCAGGAATATCTGCTTGGAAGTGCCCTAATATAGCGTGGCGAAGATAATCCCACATCTCTTTGGCAGTATCCTTGTCAGCTATGTGTGAGACTATATAGTCACGGACTCCATCCAGGATCAACTGCTTCGCCTTTTCCATTTCCTCCTATACTCTTTTAGCTGATCTGCATCCAGGGGAACTGCCACAACGCTGTCTACGTAGAGCTTCAGGCCATATGAATCCAATAGGAAGGACATCCTGACCTTCTAGATGACATAGTTGGAGGAACCCTCCAACCTATCATTATCTCTCAGCCCAGCTATGGCTATCTCTAATCAAGTCAAAAACTTCCTCTCTCCCTGTGCTTGGTTGTTGCTCTACTATTCACATTCCCTTATGGAATGTGTGGCTCTACTAGTTGCTACTGCCAATCTACAACTAGAAATTCAAACTTTCGAGACTCAAAGTTCCCAAGGAAAAATTTCCCTCTGTTGTGTGTGATTTTCTCTTCCACCCGACGTAGATTTTGCTTCTGCAGCCTACAACAAAACTCTTCTCGTCCAATCAAAGATCCGCTTGATGAAATTCTGAGCTGTTGCTGCTCCCTTTGCCTGCTAGAATCAATGGTCTGGGATATTCGAACTTTTACTATCTCCTACATTGAAAAAATCAAACTTCCCCAAACAACTTGGCCTGCTTGGCAATGAACTGTGCTACCTCAAGAATTTCGGCCTGTTGCTCCTTATGAGCAACGAAATTCTTTCCTTCATTTCTGAGCTTCCGACTCCTCACTTACGCTCTGATACCATGTGAAAGTTTCACCATTGAAATCCTATTGCAGCAAAATTAACAATTTATTTGCTACAACAAATACCAAATTAATCACACTGCAACCTTCACAAGTAAAACTGCGGAAAATAATAGCACTAGAACTAAGAAAATACTAGCACACACACAATAAAATTTACACCGTTGTTTTTGGACAAAAGTCCTTGGAAAACCCCAATGCGGGAAAACCAATGTAGCAGATCAGGGTTTTATTATTATGTAGCAATGAAAATTTGAGTACAATTTGGATGCACAAACTGAAAATCCACTACAGGGGAAACTGTTGGAATTTCTAAGTCTAACTGTTAGAAATCCTTCTTGTACTTTCTGATCTATTTCTTCCTACTTGTTCTGTAATTTAACAAGTTATTTACCATGTAAATACTGGAAATAAATAAAAATACAGTCTCAACACATACAGATCATCAACTAAAGGAAAAACAAGCACACAAGTGACACCACTATTGTCGGACTAATGCCCCGGAAAAACCCAATGCGGGAAAATCGGTACAATTATCTAAGGGTTTTATTATTAAGTAGTTTTAGAATACAATCTAGGTGCGAGAAATGGCTCACCCAACAGAGAATGCCCTCGGCAGTAGTACCCTCAGTCAAAGACAAATATCAGCCCCAATCTACCCCACAAAATCTCCTAGCATCAACCTCTTTGGCTCAGCATCTGCCCAACGTCAACCTCTCTGGGCTCTGTGTCAACCTTTGGAGCCTTTGCGTTTCCCATGCTGGCCCTCCTCAGGTTCTGCACAGCTCTTGGCTGCCTCTGTGTGGCCTTTGGCTGCTTCTGCATGGCCTCTAGCTGGCTCTGTGTCAACCCTCTTCCGGCTTCTGTGCTGATGCTCCCAATACTATCTTTGCCTCTCTGCTACTACATTCACTACCCCTCAGCTACAACTCTGATCACTCCTTCGATTTCCTCAGCAAGACCCGCCCCAAAAAATCGAATTCTTGATCAACTCGGTGTGTTCTCCAAGTGACCCTCAAGCCTCTTATACTTTTCTTGTTGACATTTCAAAGGCCAAAATTATGTCCTTAATCAACAACTAAGATTAGATCTGGCTTGATCCATGACTTTTGGATCATTCTAACTCAATTTTATATTAATTCACATCAATATTTTATTTTTACTAAGTTTAGACTTAGGGACTCCATTAAAAATATTAATTATTTTATGTTGGAATTTATAAGTCTAACTTTTAGAAATCCTTCTTGTACTTTCTGATTTATCTCTTCCTACTTGTTCTGTTAATTAACAAGTTATTTACCATGTAAATACTGAAAATAAATACAAGTACAGTCTCAACACATACAGATCATCAACTGAAGGAAAAAACAAGCACACAAGTGACACTCTTATTTTTGGACTAATGTCCCCAGAAAAACCCAATGTGGGAAAAACGTTGCAGCTATGAGGGTTTTATTATTAAGAAGTTTCAGAATACAATCTAGGTGCCAAAAATTGCTCACCCAATAGAGAATGCCCTTGGCAGTAGTACATCTCAGTCGGAGATAGATATTAGCCCCAATTTGCCCCACGAAATCTCCTAGCATCAACCTCTAGGGTCTGCGTCAACCTCTGGAGCCTCTGCGTCTCCCACGCTAGCCCTCCTCAGGCTCTGTGCAGCTCCTAGCTGCCTCTGGTGGCCTATGGCTGCTTCTGCGTGGCTTCTAGCTGGCTCTGCGTCAACCCTCTCTCATCTTCTGCGTTGATGCTCCCAGTACTATCTCTGCCTCTCTGCTACTACATTCACTGCCCATTAGCTACAACTCTAATCACTTCTTCAATTTCCTCAGCAAGCCTTGCCCCAAAAAATTGAATTCTTGATCAACTCAGTGTGTTCTCGAAGTAACCCTCAAGCCTCCACTTATACTTTTCTCGTTGACAATGCAATGACCGAGATTAAGTCCCTAATCAACGACTAAGATTAGATCTGGCTTGATCCATGACTTTTGGACCATTCTAACTCAGTTTTATATTAATTCACATTAATATTTTATTTTCCCTAAGTTTAGACTTGGGGACTCCATTAAAATATAAATTATTATCTCCCAAACTGGTTAGATTCTGCCCAAACCTTGAGATTTCATGTGCTTTAGCCTCTCCACCATTTTTTGTGGCTAGAGCACATCCAATGCTACCCCAAATCAACATTCCCTCTTAGCGAGGACTATGCTCTAGTAATACTCCTCACTAAGCATCACCTTGATCATCCGACATCTGTTCTTGTGCTGATGCTAACCCTGCTGCCCAACATCCTCTGCATTGTTGCATCATGTACTGCTACCCATGGCCCTGCCACTGCCACTGCTGCATCTGTACGACAACTCCCTCTACATCTGTGCTGCTACCCATGTCCCTACCACTGCCATTGCCGCATCTGCACTGCAACCCCTCTCATCATGCTGCCCATAGCACTACCACTGCTAACTGTTGCACTGCAACTCAATTACTGAGAAGTAAGTAACTGATCTCCCAACTCTGACATCTCCGTTAGGCTAGAAACACTCTCGATGCTAAAGCTCCCTCTATCACTGACAAGTGCTCCCTCTCTGACCTCTGTGCTGCTACAACAACTCTATGCATCTCGCATTGCAGCCTCATGCTGTCTTGGGACTCCTACACTGTAGCTCCCTTTGTCGCTCCATCCGCATCTATCTCTACCGACATCTGCCAATCCTGCTACTCCTCTTCGGGGCTCTTGTAGCAAGGTATAATCCAAGAGGTTGGGACCTCGAGGATCCTACCCCTCATCGCCTGTAGTCCTTCTGACTACAGCTCAATATCTCCCCACTTCCTCTCAAGTGGCGTATGAGCACTCATGGCACAATCATCATCTGTCTTCACTTCTTTCTCCGCCTTGCTAGCACAACCTTGGTCTCAGAACCCTCTCTCTCGCTCTTCTTCCTCAAACACTGGCTCGCATAGTGACCTAGTTCCCCACAATGGAAGCATTTGACCTTGGAGAGGTCCTTCCTTTTCCGTTTCTCCTGCTTTCCTTCAGATGCTAGGGCAGCATCCTCCTCTTCCTCCTTCTTGATTCTGACCCCCTTGCCGCTGCTTCCCCCCTTGGTTAGCCTTTTGATCTCTTCTTGACGAAGAGCCGCCCACAATTCCTCCCAATCTGGAAGGGTCAACCTACCCAGTATGCTCTGGAAAAATACCTCCCAATCCTCTGAGACTGTGTTCAATGCGGTCCTCACCATCATCTCCTCATCCAGCATGGCCCCTATGGAAGTCAGCTGATCCCGAATCTCTTTCAATCGACTGAGGAAGGTGTCTATCTATTCTCTCTTTTGCATCTGGTATGACCACAACTGATTTTCTAGTAGCATCTTCCTCTGCATAGAAGTACATTGATACAATTTTGTTAGGGCCTCCCACATCGCATTTGTTGTGTCCTTTTTGGCAATATGTTGTACTACATGGTCCTTGACCCCGTCAAGGATGACGCTCTTGGCCCTCGCCATTGCCACCTAGTACTTTTCATTCTCAACTAGGTCAACTGGGATTGCTATTGTGTTCAAGGCAAAGTGCCAGAAACAATTCCTGTCTAGAACAGACAAGATCCTGGCCTTCTAGACAAGAAGTTTGAGGCTTCGTCCAGTCTATCCTGATCTTTTACCCCATTCACTGTCATTTCATTGCTCCTCTTTCGACTCTTCCGAGTCTCTCTACATCCCTCCTAGAAGTTCTTAGTATGATTCCCTTTGAGCCTCGATTTCCTTCCTGAAAACCCCTTTGCCAATGTCGAGATGCCCCCACTCCGATCGTTAGTGCAGCTGCACCACTAATTCGGATCTCTTGTCTAGAAATCCTCAGCAACAACTCCCTCCTCCTTGGTCTTGCCCTGTTAGGTACTATTCTGACCACAATAACCCATCAACTTCACTCCGCAACTTACCCATAACCTCCTATGCCCCAACAAACTGAAGGTTAGAGCCTCTAGGCTTTGTGCAATCCTAGCCCCAAGAAAATCCGCACCTCTTGGCTACGGGCGTCAATCCTTCCTCACTGAAAAAGATGATCGGGCACTGCGTAGGTCAAGTCTGCTCCTCTCTGCCACTACGCTGATCCTCTTCCCGACTCGAATTGATGACGCAGGCACTACATCACCCCTTGCTTGCTGCTTTTCAGCTAGGAACAACTTCTGTCACTCGAGACAACTGTTTCGGTTGCTGATGCATTGCTCGCTCGATGCCCTCAGTTATCTTATGAACTGCAACCACCCTCTGATACCATGTTGGAATTTCTATATCTAACTGTTAGAAATCCTTCTTGTACTTTATGATTTATTTCTTCCTACTTTTTATGTTAATTAACAAGTTATTTACCATGTAAATACTGGAATAAATACAAGTATAGTCTCAACACATATAGATCATCAATTGAAGGAAAAACAAGCACACAAGTGACACTATTATTTTTGGACTAATGTCCCTGGAAAAACCCATTGCGAGAAAATTGGTGCAACTATATGAGGGTTTTATTATTAAGCAGTTTCAGAATACAATTTGTGTGCCAGAAATGGCTCACCCAACAGAGAATGCCCTCAGCAGTAGTACCTCTCAGTCAGACACAGATATAAACCCCAATCTTCACCACGAAATTTCCTAGCGTCAACCTCTAGGGTCTGGGTCAGCCTCTCTGGCCCAGCATCTACCCAGCGTCTGCCTCTCTGGGCTCTATGTCAATCTCTAGAGCCTCTGTGTTTCCCACGCTGGCCCTCCTCAAGTACTATGCAACTCCTAGTTGCCTCTACGTGGCCTCTAGTTGGCTCTGCGTCAACCCTCTCCTGACTTCTGTGCTGATGCTCTTAATACTATCTCTGCCTCTCTGCTACTACATTCACTACCCCTCAGCTGCAACTCTGATCACTCTTTCAATTTCCTTAGCAAGCCCTACCCCAGAAAACCGAATTCTCGATCAAATCGGTGTGTTCTCTAAGTGACCCTCAAGCCTCCTCTTATACTTTTCTCGTTGACATTTCAACGACCGAGATTAAGTCCCTAATCAACGACTAAGATTAGATATGGCTTGATCCATGAATTTTGGACCATTCTAACTTAGTTTTATATTAATTCACATTAATATTTTATTTTCCCTAAGTTTAGACTTGGGGACTCCATTAAAAATATTAATTAATTTAATATCTCCCAGACTGGTTAGATTCTTCCCAAACCACTTATGGGTATTGGAGATTTCATGTGCTTTAGCCTCTCCACCAATTTTCGTGGCTAGAGCACATCCGATGCTACCCCAAATCAACATAAACTAGCCACAAAAATTAGTGAGACAAATTTTGTCTCATCTGGCATTGATCCAGCTCCAAAACTGGCTCTAAATGGGCTCCACGAAACCCCTACATCAGCCTCTGCGTCAAGCCTAAGCAACCACTGATACGCTCTGCCTGGAACTGCAATTGATCAAGCCGTCTACCTAATCTAGCCTCTGAGAATGACTTGCTGGTCCCTTACGGAAATCTTCCTAGTCTCTAGCAACTAAATCGAGCCTTTGCCTGACCAAATCGAACTACTACCTCTGAAGCTTCTGCGCTACCTCTGTGCAACCTCATTGAGGAAGCTTGACCCTCCTATAGCTAACTCTTCGGATTTGGAAAATCCCCTCCGGACTCACTTTCCCTGCCCCTCACTCACTGCTTCAATCTCTGGCTCTCTGACAACTGACCACTGCTACTCTAGAAATCAATTTGCCAAGGAAATTAAATTTCTAGTGTTGTCGAGTGCGTTCTCCAAGTTCCCATCGACTTCCTCTCATAATCCATTGTTGGAGCACCAACGACCAAGATTAAAACCTAGTCGATAGCTAGGATCATCTTCGAATCGACCTCTATGAGTGTCTAGATAATTCTCACCTTGCCTTAATTAATACTAATTAATTAACCACTTTTCTTACGTTTAGACTTAGGAAGCATTAAAAGAAATTGGTTAATAATCTAATTAAGTCACTTCTAGGTGGAATTTCCTGAAACAATTTTTGGGTCTTGGAGATCTCATGTATTCTAGCCTCTCCACCAAATTTGGTGGCTAGAACACATCTGATGCCACAAAAACTAACAATTGACACATTTCTTCTAGTGATTTCCCTAATACTGGGACTCCTCCCATTGGTGAAAATCCATAAAGAGTAGGGAACTCTAACTGAGGTGATAGTGGGATATTGCTCCATTGTTGCCACTTGACCTAGTAGTTGCTCTAACTCCTCCTAGGACCCCTACTAGTTTGAGCAGTAAAAGGTAGTATAGGTTCATTGCATATTTATTTTACATAACTGACATCATATCGTGTTCTCATAACTTACATTTAGCATAGATTTACTTTTTGAATGGATTATTTCTTCTATGAAAAACATGGGTGATTATAGAACGCCTAGTGCATATGCTCCCAAACCATTGTATTGTAATGTGCAAGTTATAGGTCTACAATCCCAGGAGATTGCTAGAGTTTTCATGAACTCCTCGTTTGACTAAATGGATCATGCACTCTACAGTGAGCTCATGTCCTAGTTGGAGCCAAATGTTAGCCACCAAAAGTTGGTGACCCTTAGGAGAATTTTTTGTCCTATTCATCTCTTCCAACCTGCAGCCATCAGCCCCTAAGAGCCACTTTGTAGCTGATGTGACATTGCATTCATATCTTTGCCACTTGCATTAGTCAAATGTTTTCTCGCCCATTTGTCAAGAGCACATGTTGGAAGGTGAGCTTCTGATCAAGAGGCACTTTATTCATTTTGTAATTGGGTGCCTATGCTTGTTTGTATTTGGGCATTTTGGCATGGATTATTTGGTAACTTGGAAGAAAGAAGGGTCATGGTCATAGTATTGTTCCCTCACCTTAAATGGGGGGCTAATTCTCTATCCTAGTCTAGTGGGACCTCCCCTAATGGCCCATGGATTTAGGAAGGGGCACTACTTGGGAAACCGCGATTGAGATAATGTAGCCCCATCAATCCTTACTCCATACTTACCACTTTCCATCTTATATTATGATCCCCGCTTCCAACACCCTTCTTCAGGTCAAATGACCATTAGTTCATTGGGACTTGGTATCCACAAATCCTCGTACCTTGGGTAGGGTCTGAAAATGCACCTTGGGAGGTTGATGCAACAAAACTAAAAGAAAGAGCATGTGCTAGCCACAAGAAAAACAAAAGAAAATCAAAATGCGAAACATGGTTGGGACTTACAAATTAGCACATGGGCAAAAGCCAAGCATGAGCTCTACCTCTCTCATATGGCCATCACCTAGTTCTTGGGCCAATGTTACCCTATCTCATAGAAGACAAAGAACCCTTGCATGTCCTAACCCTTGATGGGCGATGAATTGCCCCATCCCAAAGGGGGTAATAATTGTTAAACATCATACAAAGCAATCTCTCATTCTTCGAGTTGTGTGCAGTAATACAAGGAAAAATCAAGAGAAATTAAAAGTCAACGTAGAAGAGTGGAAAAACAAAGGTAGAGGTAACTCATGCATCCATGATTGCTCCCTCACATCTATATGCCCAAGATGAGGTATTCCATCATAGCTGGTCTCTTTGACCATGGAACTTGGCCATGGGGTTCTTTCCCCCTCCATTCCATCATTATTCACATGGAACCTATTGATTGAAGGGTGGACTACGGACATGTCACTTCCCTTTAGAGGTTGGGAACACCTAATAGGTTCGTCCATTAACCACTCCTACGTATGGAGTGTTACCCACCAAATGCTAAAATTTGACAGCTCATGGAAGAATTTCTCTTAGAAGAAATCATATCTTCCAGTGTGTTTGAACCACCTATAATAAAATTTAATTTTTAACAATTCTAATATGACATTCCAAAAATAATACGTCACATCTTAATTTGGAAATGACTTTCCAGAAATAGAAAGTCATGTCTAAATGATCAAGGGTGATCTTGACATATGGAATCCACTTTAAAATCAAACCAATCATGATTATACAAAATTAATATATTTATCCTTACTAATATTATTATTATTATGATACTATTATTTATAAAATAGTCTAAAGTCATTTACTTTTAATGGATTAATAAAAAATGAATTTTCTCATGGAATATGTAAATTACATTGAAAATCTCTTACTTGGAAAATCAAACCTCTCTCTTGAAATAAAATAGTAACTCCACACTTAAGAGAATGTAACTCTCCTTCAATAATTCAATGTATGACAAAAGTGTAACTCCTCTTCATTAAATGCACTTGTAACTCTCACCAAATATTCTCTCATGTCCATGTGTAACTCTCTCTCTCCCTAATTCGAATTGTAAGTCCTCAAGCAAGTGTGCCTCTCTCTCTATTCTTGGGATGAGTTACACTTGTCCTCAAGTAACTCCTCCCTCATAGAATTTGATTCTTCTATTATTGACGCAAGGCATGAATTCATTTTGTAACTTCTCTCCCTTCTCATCTATTTAAGCAAGAGCAAGTGAAAGTTGAGAGTAGCATGTCCATTGTGAAGAACGAAAAATAGTGTTGAGTGTGTGCGACAGAAGTGTGAGAGTAAGTGAAAAACTAGAGCAAGTGTGAAAGACAAGATCTGATTAAAAGAGAGACCTTCAAGCAAAGAGCAAGAGCACTGCAACTGCAAGTTGATTAAGCATTGTTGACTTTATTTATTCTTATTCTTTCTCTCTCTTTGCACTCTGCTGAACAATTGAAGAAATCTAATAGAAGAAGAATCATTTGGGTTTTCCCCTTGTGGGTTTTGTCCTGATCATTGGACCTAACTCTCTGTGTCTTATACTTGTGCTTCACTGTCTTCATATGATCCTTAAGTTTATGTTCTATCTACAATCGTTGATCTGAAAAGTTTTGAAGAAGAAATATGCATTCTAAGTAATTGCAACAACATAGAAAATTTAGTTTTCTGCGAAGTAAATTCAGTTTTTTGCAAAGTACATTCAGTTCCATTCAAATTTATGCAAAGTACATTGAGTTTTCTACAAAGTATATTCACTTTTTTGCATAGAACTTTCAAGTTTCTGCAAAGCATTTTTAAATTTCTGCATAGAACTTTCAGATTTTAACATGGTAACAAACCCTTGGTGAAAACAAGTCCAAGCAGACAAGAGATCCCCTAAAGAGACCCCACTTGCTACCAAAGTTTTTTGATCAAGATGACTTCATCCTACTTCAAATTAGAGGAGAAATTGAATGATGCTTCAAACTTTGTTCTATGGAAAACAAGGCTAGATATCACTGTTGAAGAACACAAAGTTTTGGAGTATGTTGAAGTGTTTATTTTAGGATAACAAAGGTATGTTATATGCTTAGAGAAATTTTACTTCAATTTCTTTATTAGTCCAATATCAATATCCAGTTTAGAAATCACATCAACATGATAGTAAAATAGAAAAAGGACATAAACAATAATAGTAGAAGACTAGTTAAGACAAGATGACACAAGGCATGACACTAGTCAGGGACATACCCCAATGTGGGGAAACCCTTGATCAATACTTCTTATAATTCTTCAAAAGTTCAGCAGAGAGTAAAATGTATAATATTCACTTGTCCAATTACAATGAAAATTTGATCAGTCAAACAACAGAAACATAAAGCCCTAACTAGAAAGTCAACGTTGGTCAACAGGGCAAAATTCTTCCTCAATTCAGCTCGGCCAAACCCAGTCAACTTCGACCTCCAACAACAAGTCTAATCAACGCAAAAATAGTCCTAAAAAGTCTAGTCAAACAAGAGTCAAAGTTGCCTCGGATTTCGTGCCCAAAACTATGGCTTGCTCAAATAGAAATCCTCCACCCATAACTACACCAAAACATGTCAATGCTTGGTCAATGCAAGTCAAAACAACCTTTGCAATTTCAGACAACTCTGGTCAACGGCTAGAACATAAAACCCTTCCTTTCCTTCGCACGTGTGGAGAGCATCCTCTAAATTTCGTACCCAATCGATGAAGGAGAGAGAATATGCGAGTGAGTGAAGTGTCCAAAATGAGGAGGAGGCATCATTTATATGCAACAAATCCTTTTCTACCTCATACGTATAGACGATATAAACCCAAAAACATACCAGAGCAAAACTCAAATTATACTCTTTCTCCTTCACTTGATAATAAGTCTTGCTCGTTGTACTTCACACTTTTTACTTTAGACTGTATGATCACTGAAATTTACTCTGAAATTCTATGCCTAAATGAAATCCGCACTGCCCTATTTATAGTTGTTGGAGCCTGTAATAAACTGACATGACTTGGAGATGAGTTGATGTGTCTTCTGGAGAGATATTATTATTTCTTTTGCAGCCGACTTGAAGGAGGTGACTTTGTCTTGGTCTTGGGGGACTTTCTAACTTATTTAAGGACTTATATAAATAAATAAGATGCCCAAGAAGGGTCCTTCATACATGACATAGTCTCAAATTGACTTTTATGACTAGATGACAAATCCTAAAGGCTCACAATGGGAGCCATCACTAAAATGAAATTTCTTGCTCATGAAACTTATGAGACAAGCATTGCAATAATTTTATTTTTCTTCTTTTCATCAATTACATAAAATCACAATTACACATGTCATTATGAAGACTGAACCTAGCTACACTTTTCAACACTCCCTCTTAACTAGGGAGGTATTCATAATGGTACTTGGTCATTCTCAATCTGAAAAATTTCTCATAAGAAGAGTCAATTGGTAACCCATATGTTTAGTATCATATCAACCAACATTGTCACATAGCATGATAGCAAGGCCTTGACTAACAACTCTATCTCTCCACGAGATCTGAGCACAACACTGGTGAGACCAATGACGTATAGACACCCTCATCATTGTCTCTTTCGAAACATACCCCACCCGTGTTCTCAAGGTGTGTTCCACCAGGACTATTCTTATCTTGGATTCCCAGTCCTCAAAGAATATCGGTCATCTATGACTACTCTTATCTTGGATGCCCTAACTCATCCACAAAGAGTATCAGATGTCAGATGTTTACCCAATCCTCCATTCTGTCTTCCCAAATGAAGACAAGAATGATGTGTCTATCTCTCCCTCTTAATTAGGGAGGACATACCTATTACAATAAAGGAATGTACTCATTCCTACGGAAGGAATGTACCTAAGCTCCCTCTTGGCTTAGGAATTTCCAAGTTTCTTCCAAGTAAGAAACTTATTTCTAGGCTACCTTTTAATTAGGGACCACCAACAACTCCTAAGGTGGAGATGATGGTACAACCAACTACTTGAATAACTCCTCACAATGTCATGAACTTATTTTTGTCATTCAGGAGTTTTCACATTTTGGGACTTCGTCTTAGGGCACAAACCATCCATCACTTTCATCCATGAGTCAATCATGTCATCATTGGAAAGTGATCCATCAGTCCATATCTGACCTTTCTTCATGCCATGCTAACTTCTTCATGCCATAGTTCCTTAAGGATCTTTCATCCTACTACATGTGCATCAGTGGTGGAAAACATCCATAGATCTTCCCTCGGCAGCCCTGCATAAACCCATCCAGATATTTGTTCAAAAATAAACAAATCAACATTACAATCAACATTACCTTTGTGATGGTCTTTCATCATGACATCTAGTTTGCAACAACATCCTACATACATATCGACACATCTCCCAAAGATATATATTGTCAAGTGTCTCTTTCTTTTTCGGACTCCATCAAAGTCTTCATAACTTCCATAGAAATATCCTCGTCAAATCTTCTTAGTCTTTCGGATGTTGATTGCCTTTACCATGATCTTGTAGGAATTTACTGGGGCAGTTCCTTAGATCAAACACCAAAGGACACTACTCACAAACAGATCACAGATTAATACACCAGAATCCTTGACGTGGTTAAAACCCTCAAAGAGGGAAACAGTCCACAGCCTAAGCCAACACGACCACTTCAGTCAATTTATTAATGTAAAAGAAAGAAAATTTACATAAGCTTCTCTCATGAGCGGTCACTTTACAAATGACCCTCCATGCTTTTTAAATAGAGATCATGGACCAATCGGGTGTTAAGCCACGAATCAAGTGTCAGTAATACCGAGGAGAGAATGAACCGTCGGATCACTTCATGTCTATAACATATCATGACCATCAGATTGTGAGTTACAAAAGTACATAGTAAAGAAACACACTTTACCTAACACTACACTAGACTAAGTTATACTTAACTATTTCCTATGTGTCAGAATATCCTAACATCCCCCCTTAAGAACAACTTGGGATAGGATTGAAGGATGTACAAATATGACACAATAGGAGAAGGAAAGAGGCATTAGAGCCTATCCCCCCTTAGTGACAACTTTCTGAACTCCAACCATAAATTGAAGTTAAGTAAACTTCACCTCTGTGAGAGCCTTTGTAAAGATGTCTGTAACTTGACCATCAGTTGAACAATATTGTACTTCAAGAACATGGTCATGAATGAGCTTTCTGATGAAGTGCATGTGTAGTTCAATGTGTTTGTTGTGCTGATGTTGGACTGGATCTTTGCATAGTTGAATGGCACTTTGATTATCACACCAAAGTGTAGTCGAATGCTATTGCTGAAAGCCAAACTCTGACAGGATCTGACGAAGCCACAAGGCTTCCTTACTAGCTTCTACAACGCCACGATACTTTGCTTCTACTAAAGAAAGAGAAATGGCACTTTGTTTCTTACACGCCCATGTAATAGGTCCAGAACCAAGAGTGAAGACATAACCTGCAGTAGACTTCCAATCAGCAGGGTCACCAGCCCAATCGGAATCAGTGAAATCAACCAATAGAGGAGATGCTTCTGCACTGTAATGAATCCCAAACTGAACTGTGCCTCGAACATAACAAAGTATTATTTTCGCTTCTTTCCAATGACTTTTGTGTGGGTTTTGCATAAACCGAGCAATAAGGCCAACATCAAAGGAAAGGTTAGGACGGGTATGGGTTAGATACAAAAGTTTTCATACAAGCTGATGTTATAAGGTAGCATCAACTTCAAGGGAAGTACAAGTGACTGAAAGTTTGGCTCTAGACTGAAAGGGAGAAGGAGTTGGCTTACAGTCTTCCATGTGAAGGTGGCGTAGAAGATCACAGGCATACTTGGACTGGGAAAGGGAATTACCTTCCTTGGATTGCAAGACTTGAAGACCAAGAAAATAATGCAAGTGTCCTAAGTCTGTCATTTCAAACTGTTTTTTAAGGCTGGACTTCACATGGTTTATAAGGTTGGGATCACAACCAGTAAGGATAAGATTATCAACATAAAGAACAAGAATGATAAGAGACTTACCCACTTTCTTTGTGTAGACAGTATTGTCAAAATGACACCTAGAAAACCCAGTATCTAAAAGAAAGCTATCCATTTTGGCATACCAAGCCTGAGGGGCTTGCTTGAGACCATAAAGGGATTTCTTAAGCTGACATGAAAAGCTGGAGTCTGTTTGTATAAACTCAGGAGGTTGTTCCATATAGATTTCTTCATGCAAGTCCCCATGCAAGAAGGCGGATTTAACATCCATCCGATGGACTTCCCATTTCAAAGAGGCAGCAAGGGAAAGAACAAGGTGGATAGAGTTCAATTTGGCAATAGGGGAGAAGGTTTTAGTATAGTCAATGCCTTCAAATTGTAAAAACCCTTAGCAACAAGACAAACTTTATGTTTATCAACTTTCCATCTGGTCCAAACTTGATTCTGTAAACCCATTTGCATCTAACAAGTTTTCGTCCCTTTGGAAGAGGAACAAGATCCCATGTATCATTTGCCAATAATGAACGATATTTTTCATTCACAGTTGTGTCCCAATTAGGATGGCTTGAAGCTTCTGCAAAGGTGTTAGGTTCATAATTCGTTGAAGCTTGAGCCAATAAAGAAGAGGCTCTATCGAATTGAGAACATGTACGTCGTTGATCTGTAGGATCACCTGCAAGAGCACCTGCTGCATCCCGAGTAGCACAGATCCATTTTGGAAGCTGAGAAGCTAAAGAAGGATCCCGAGAAGGTGGGGGAGGATTGTCATCCTCGCTGTCATCATCTGAAGAAGAAATATTTTTAGAAGTAGAAGAGATAGAGAGAGGTGGCACATCCGCCGAACTAGGCTCGTAGGCCGATATATTTTCATCAAACTTTACATCTCTTCTAATGATAACATTTTTGGACTTAGGTGGAAGAAGTCTGTATCCTTTGACATCTTCAGAATATCCAACAAAAATACAATTTTCACTCTTAGGTTCTAAGGCTTTATGTTTCTCATCGGAAATATTGGTCCATGCTTCACTTCCAAAAACACAAAAGTGACTTACATCTAGTTTAATTGAGCTCCATGCTTCTTTTGGAGTGATATTCTTTAAAACCTTAGCAGGAGTGCGATTTACTATGTAATTTGCACAGTTAATTGCTTTTGCCCCAAAATTAAGACTAACTCCTTTAGATTGAAGCATACAATTAGCCATTTCCTTTAAGGTGCGATTCTTCCTTTCAGGGACACCATTTTGTTGTGGAGTATATGGAACAATATGTTGCATTTGAATTCCATGCTCAGTGCAAAAGTTGAATTTGTTGTTAACATATTCTCCACCATTATCAGATCTTAACTTAAGAATTTGATGTCCAAGTTGTTTCTCAACAAAGGCCTTAAAGGCCAAGAACATTTTAATACTTCACCCTTGAGTTTTACAAAGTATACCCAAGTGCATCTGGATAAATCATCAATGAAAGTTAAGAAATACTTGTAACCAAAGAATGAAACAACTGAAAGTGGACCACATAATGCACAAGCTGTAAAGGGGTTGAGGCGTGCCAAGAGGCACGTTTTTCAAAACTATCCCAATGATGTTTTCCGAGTACACATCCAAAACAAACACTATCATTACAAGATACCATAAGACGACCTCTCACCATATTTTCTTTACATAGATTTTGAAGGGAGCAATAGTTTAAGTGACCAAATCGCTCATGCCAAAATTTGCTCACTTCATCATTATGAGCAACAAATACTGAGGGAAGAGTTGATGGCCCAAAGTTGTTAAACTTATACAACCTTGTAGAATCATCAACAATGCCAGTAGCTAAACGCTGTCTAGGATCTCTAAGGTCCTTAATTACAACATCATGAGGTGAAAACTTAACGATTTTACCTTCCCCTGAATGAGTTATCTGATATATAGATAGAAGGTTGCAGGATAAGGTTGGAACACATAATACATCATTAAATTGACCATTGTCTAGATAGTTTCAGTCCCTACAACACTAAGAGATCTATCATCACCAACATATCTATTTTTGGTGTTACAATCATTCGAAGAAGAAAACATGGCTTTGTTTTTGGCCATGTGATAAGAAACTCCACAATCAATGAGCCACTCATGAGAATGAGAAGAAGAAGATACATTTAGTGCATAACCAGACCGAGATGCTTGACAACCACATGCAGAAAGTGTTATTCCTGAAGATGAAGTTGAAGTTGAAAAGTGCTCCAAATGGATGTTATGCTTCTTCATTGCTTCTTCCAAGGCTTCCATCTTCATAAAGCATTTGGATTCTAAGTGGCCATCTCGATTACAAAAGTTGCAATTTCTATCAGTCTTCTTCCTTTTCTTTTTATTTGCCTTATCATTTTGTTGAATTGATTTTTCATTTTGAGACTGAAAGTGCTTAGGACCCTTGGTTGGTTTAGAACCATTCTTTTTAGAATGACACTTCTTAGGATTCTTTGAACTTGGTTGTTGTTGGGCGGTTAAAGCTTTCTTAGAATAGTTTCCAAAATTAAGAAGACCAAGATGTAAGAGTTTTTCTTGTTCTCTTATTAAAGAATCACAAAAGGCATCAAAAGAGGGGGACTTGTAGGCTTGTCCTTGAGAAATACAGGCTTCTCTAGTAGAATGGAAGGTGGAAACAAACACAAGGCATGTTGGTCTTAACTTAGTAAGAATGGAACAGATAAGGCTACCATCTTTTTTCTTAATAACACCTTCCAAGAGAAGTCTAAGGGTCTTGCACTTGGACAAAAAACTTCAATGGAAGAAAAATTATTGGGGTCCAACGTAAGCAACTCATTTTCGAGTTGATAGGCTCTAATTTCATTTTTAATTCCAAAAACTTTATTGAGCCATTTCATTGCTTCATTAGGAGTATCAAGTTCTACGATATGGAATCTAAGGTCTGGAGAAATAGACATCCCTATCAACCCACGTGCTTGATCTTCCTTATTTTCCCATTTAATTACCTTATCTGCATCTTTAGGTTTAGATTCTTGGCTTGAGGCTATTCTATAAAGACCTTTACTTTTAAGTAAATCCTCCATGTAGGACACCCATTGGAAGTAGTTAGTGCTATCAAGAATAACTTGGCATGGACTTTCCATTTTAACAGAAACTGAAGCTATAGACACTGAGACTAAGTGTTCTAATGGAAAGATCTTGAAAAATTAGGCCGACTAAAAGAAACGGCTCTGAAAACAGCTTATGGAAGAAGAAGTTATGGCTTTTTGAAGAAAAATTGTTGAAGATGCTGACAAAGTACGCAAATGTGCGGAAGTGAATGATAATGTTGTTAGGATATTCCGACACATAGGAATAGTTAAGTTCAACTTGGTCTAGTATAGAGTTAGGTATAGAGTTAGGTAAAGTGTGTTTCTTTACCGTTGTACATTTTGTAACTTACAATCCGACGGTCACGATATGTAGTGATCCGACGGTTCATTCTCTCCTCGGTATTACCGACACTTGATCCGTGGCTTGACACCCGATTGGTCCATGAATTCTATTCAAAGCGCATGGAGGGTCATTTGTAGGTTCACCGTGCATGAGAGAAGCTTATGTAAATTTTCATTCTTTTATTAATAAATTGCCTGTAGTAGCCACGTTGGCGCAGGCCGTGGACTGTTTCCCTCTCTGAGGGTTTTAACCACGTCAAAATACTGGTGTATTGATCTGTGATCTGTTTTTGAGCGGTGTCCTTCTGGTGTTCTGTCTGAGGAACTTACCCTGTAAATTCCTACATGGTATCAGAGC
>APFE031164648.1:0-13865 GCA_000404065.3 Pinus taeda | reverse complement strand
ACGGAACCATATGAAAGCCTCATCCTTCTTCTTCAAGAAGTATATCCAGGTTTTGCGAGAGAAGTCATCAGTAAATGTCATATAGTAAGAATATCCCCCCAGGGATGTTACAGGCAACATACCAGAAAGATCAGAATGGATCAGTTGCAATATCTCAGATGTCTTTGTGACACTTGAGGGGAAAGGTCCCCTTGTATGTTTTCCTTCAGCACAACCCTTACACCTTCATGATTATTTCCAAAGTCAGGCATCCCTGTCACCACCTTCCTTGCTTCGGGAAGAGCCTTGTAATGAAGGTGTCCAAATCTTCGGTGCCATAGTTCGGTTTGACGAATAGTATCACAAGTCATAGCTCCCAACGGACTCCCTCCAACCTGGTAGATTGTACCAACTCTAAAACCAATTGAGATAGCTTCCTTGAAGCTCTTCTTCCACATGAGTACCTTTCCATCAGAGAAAGTTACATTGAATCCTTTGTCTTCCATGGCAGATACAGACACAAGGTTCTTCTTCAATTTGGGTGCATAGAGTACATCTTGTAGATGGAGGACTTCTCCTTGACACAAGTGGAGGGTCACAGTCCCGGTCCCTTTCACAGGATAAGTGGCATTATCCCCAAGGATAATTTCTAGATTAGTATCCCTTTCAACCATGTCAGAAAGTGCTTCCTTGAATCCGGTGATGTGTCTTGAGGCACCACTATCGATTAGCCAGACATCCATAGTGTCGGGCAGAGATGCAGCTGAGAGAGAAGATACTAGAATATACTCATTTCTTTTATCAACAACATTAGACTCCTCATACCTGGTATTTCTGGTCCTTTTAGAAGGTTGATTGTTTCCTCCAAAGTGAGCCTTCCTCTTTCCTTTGGATTTGTCATTTCTTCGATTCCCATTTCTTCGGTTGTTGTTGTTATCGTCACTATCGGGAGAATCCTTCTTGAAGGGGCATTCTCTAGCATAGTGTCCAGTCCTATGGCAGGTGAAACATTTACCCTTCTTCTCTTGAGTCTTAGTCCTTCCTTTGTCCTTAGAACCACCAGAGTTCTTTCGGGAATGAGCAACATAGGCAGCATTTCTTTCATTATCAAATTCCTTCATCCTTGTTTCTTCTTGCATACATCTAGACAGAAGCTCATCAAAGTTAGGAATGGTATTATTGTTGAGAATGGTAGTTGTGAATACTTGCCATTCATATGGAAGTCCTCCAAGTGCGGTGAGAACCATCTCACGATCAGCTATTGTCTCCCCAATAGCTAGCAGATTGTTCTTGGTTTCGGTCAACTTCATAAAGAAAGTTTGAATAGACTCGTCTCAGCCCTTCTTCATATTCTTCAACTTGTTCTTGAGGAATAGCACTTGGTTCACATTGTTTACTTGGAACATAAGTATCAGTTTGTCATACATCTCCTTGGATGTGCCTAGTTCAGATATGTAGGCAACCAAACTCTTATTTATGGATTCCCTGATCAGCAGCTTTGTTCTGATTTCTCCCTTCTTATACTTGTTTCTAACAACAGCAGAGGCATTTGATGGAGGTTCTTGAATCTTCCCTGTCACATGATCTAGGAGATCATGATCTTCCAATTTGAGATCTAATAACATCTTCCAGGCATGGAAGTCATCACTTCCAATCAGCTTGTCATTCTCCCTGAATTCAAGCTTAGTGGAATCCATTTCCTTTGATGATGATTGCTATAGATAGAGTTTGTCTTCACCTCAGCTCTGATACCATGTAAAGTTTTGTAGATGTTCTATGCTAAGAGCAATTTCACTTTTCTCACAGCAATCATACAAGTAGTTAAGCAAAATGCAGATAGAACATATAAGCAGATCTTACAGAAGACAAATCAGAAATAGGAAAAATGTGTGTGATCGTTTCGGCGGTCAACAGGATGCTTCAACCAGCAAAGTCTCCTTTGGTCAGCCAGGCCAGCATGTGTCACAACAAACCTCCAACCAGTAGATGAGTCAACCCAAGTCAGTTCTACAAAAGTCAACGATGTCCTGAAAAGTCAACGCAGGGGTAGCAAGCTAAAAGTCAACGCAGGGGCAGCAAGCTAAAAGTCAACGCAGGGGCAAAACGGTCAACCCTTTGACCTCGATTTTTGTGCCAGGTAGTACGGCCTTCAAAAATCGAACCTTTCACAAGTTTTCAGCTTGATTGGACCAAGCGTTGACCAAAGTCAACGCTGGTCAAACTTTCTGCGAAACCCTAGCAGCAGAAAATCATACTGCAGCTCAGCCGTACGGTCTGTCCTATTCGTCCTTCCCACGTGTGGCTGAAATTCGTCCTTCAGGTAGCTTGTATTCTCTAAGATGAGAGAGGAAGATGTGAGTTGAATTGTGATGAAATTCTCTCCAACTTTTCCTGTATTTATATCCATCAATGAGGGTGTGTGACACATCTGTTGGGCATGTGAGCCTACATTACAAAACTGGCTGACCTTGCACATATAATTTATTAAGAATAATAAATTCAAAATATAAGTTTTGCTCATCGGATTAAGACTATTTTTATATGGATTTTACACCTCTCAGAAAGAGGAATCCAACAAAAATATTAGCCTCTTAATCTGAGCATCAGAGCATGGAGTTTGGACCTAGTTGTCCAAATTTAACAATTTTCTTAAGTTAGACTTAGGAACCTTTTTAATTATTGACCAATTAAGTTAATTGAGGGGTTTCTAAGTGTTTTCTCTCGAAAAAAATTCTAGGTTTTGGAGTCCTTGTGTTTCTTAGCCTCTTTGACACCTTAAAGACCAAAACACTTGTCCGATGCTACCATATCCATAAAAAAACAAAAAATAACATGAAATTATTGATTCTAGGTCATATAAAATTGTGCTTCAATTTGTTGAAAATCAATTAATATTGCTATCTATATGAAAATTGCATGCATTAATCATGTATAACATGTATTGAATAGTCCTAGTGGTGAACTCACTGAAGCTTTCCCATAAAAATCCATTTTTCCATTGAGTGGGTAAAATTGTAAATGCTTGAAATTTGCTTGCTAGGGCACCAAATTTCAGCCTCCTTAGGAACAAGTTTGACTATCCTAAATCATCCTTAACTCCATTCTGCCAATGGACAAGGCACTAGTCCAATTTGTCAGTGATCAATTTCATATGTTATCCATCTTTTCTTTCTCTTAAATTCGGTCCTTTTAAGGCTAGAGAAGAGAATTAGGGCTTGGTGTGAATTTCTAGGGAGAAAGAATTTTGGTGGTTGGAAAGCTTAAACATCAAGTAGGTAGGGTTTTCCACAAAACCTATCAATTTGGCTGGAATCCACTTAAATTTCATCAATAAATTCTCTTTTCCTAGGTGTTTGCCCTAAGAGGGAAACCCTAGACTTTCTTCCCTCAACCTTAAGGACTTTCTTGAAGGTTTCACGAGCCTCGGATTAGCTAATATACATTGCAAGAAACCTTTTCTCATTCCCTTGACCTTGAGTTGCTCCAACACTTGTCAAATCAATCAAACCCTAGGTCTTGTGCCTCCTTTTCTAGGTATCTTCACAAAAAGCAAATCGCTTCCTTGTGAAGTCTTGGACCAAAATTGTGCCTTTCTTGAAGACCTCCTAGCAAGACGATTTCATACTTTAATCCTAGAATACCTATTATAAGTGATTTTGTCCTACCAGGACGCCTCCCATCGGTGAAAGTCCATAAAGAGCAGGGGTTTTTGGCTATGGCGATTGTGGACCACTACCCCATTGTTGCTCATAGGTCTAGTCTATACCTTGTAGGGTGTCTTTCTCCAAGGCCTGCTAGATTTTGTGGCAACAAATACCAACTAATGAAATGCAATAGAATTAAACAAGGACAACTGAATTTTCATCAGTATGAGGCAAACCAAATGGAAATAATCAAAATATCCTTTCCCAATGATCTGAGGCTAATTATTTTCTTCCAACCATCTCTATCAGAACTAAAAGTATCACTTCCTTTGCTTTATTTTAAACTCAGAATAGAAGATTTAAAAAGTCTCATTCCCACAATCTTTTCCCTTTGTCATCTTTCAAGATTTGATCCATCTTTGTTGTTTGTGTTTTAGCCAGCAAAAGTATCATTTTTAATGTGAAATTTAATCATGGTTTCAGGGTATGGATGAAGGAACCCAATACCTATGACTGTCAAAAATCGTATTTCTAAATAATTTACATTTGAACAAACACAACATATAATAAAAAACTCCAAATAGAATATATCATTTGAACATGCAAAATAATTAAAAGAGAGTTGAAGATGACAAACCCCTGTTCAGCAAAATAGACCAAAGGTTCCTCTTGAGCAGGACCAGCATATACAGCTGCCCCTTCTGATAACAAGATTAGATCATCAAATTTTGTATATATTGAACCTCGAGGCTGATGTATAGAACATACTACTGTATGTCCTGCTTGAGCAAGTTGTCGAAGTGTCTCCATTACCATCTCTGCCTGGAAAGCATCCAAACCTGAATGCATAAAAGCCACAAATGGCTGAAAATAATGAACAATTTTAACAATACAAGGACTCCACGGATACGAAAATAGGATCAATAAGCTTACAAAGTAGTGGAACTGCTATACCCTATAACTAAGGAATTCAAAACATATACAATAAATTTAACACAAGATTAGATGAATAACAGAAGTCATAAGCTGGACAATCTCGGGAAATACTGCTTAACTCAATAGTCAAAACTTTGTGGTGTAAAAATAACCCAAGGCAGATAACTATAGACTGCTGTGCCAAACCTGACTCGACTATATCCATAAGAACACTTTACATGAGGGCCTCATGCTACATGATTAATACTTATTATTTGTCACAATTTACAAGTGACACTGCTACACTTTTGAGATTAAAGCTTTATATGATAAAGGAGTTGTGAGCAATCAAAATAACAGCTTTGTTATTTATAAGTTTTGCTTCCTTGTTGAGCCTTTGTAGAAGTAATTATTGTGTTTGTTTAATTTATGCTTTTCTACCAATTCAAAGCTCAACTAATTTCTATTTTTTGTCATCTTGCAAATTACTACTGTGCTTGTCTTTTTCTGTATAGATGTGGAAGGATTTCAGGAAGACCTCATAGGCTGATAGCAATTTTTAGCTAAAAATAGGGCTTAAGGAAGATTCTGATAAATAAATGCAGTCTAGACTCTAAACCAACATTACATAGTAAATAACCTGAATTATAAACAAGAAGCACTTTTCATACAAAAATGACTGAAGTGTACATGACTTAAAAAGAAGATAAAATACAGTTTCTTTATTGATAAAAGACAGCTAAAAATATATTTGGAGGAATGCTGGCACCCACTGAAAGAAGGTCAAATGAAGCTTGTTACCTGCTCAGACATACCTAGCAGGGAACGAAGACCCCATTGCCCAATGGACAAATCACCTATAATAAAATTTCAAGTTCAAAAGTCCAGCAGGGCAATTTTCTCCCCCCTTCTCTCTATTCTTCTATGTTCTCTCTCCTCTTTCTTTGTGCAAATTCCATACCCTCTTGGTCTATGCATGGAAGCTAGGAGGACCTATGGAGCTCTCTTTGGCAATTAGTCTTGGACACTTGGAGCAATTTAATCTTGCCTTGGGATCTTCACCTTGGACACTTGTAACTCTTCTCTTCATTGGGATTGTCTCCCTCTTTTGTTATAAATGTAATGCTCCTCTCTCTTGAAGCTAGTGTTAGAAGCTTGAGCTTGGGGAAGTGCTATTAGTATTGCTTTGTAATTGTTCCGTATTTATCAATAAAGTGTTGTTTTTCCATGATACTAGTGTCTAGGATAGAATCTTAAGTCACTGACATTACCAAACCAAGTATCACAACAAGTCTACTTTGCACAGCGGAATATAAACAATCGTAAATCCACTAGTGCACAAAATATACATAACTTTCTGCAAAAATAAGTACAATAACCCAATCTTAATTATATTAATCCAACTGAATAATACAACAGTCTAGGGCTCCCGTACTAGGGATAATGGCCCTCAAATATTTACAAGTACAAGAATACAAAATACAAGGTAATCTGACGGTCTAGCTGATATAGTCGACGATCATAGCTTCTTCATCATATCTTGTACACCTGTGGGTCCTTCGCTCCCAATCTGCAACACCTACCTCTATCAATGCTCCAAGTCCATCTGGCCACTGAATCTCGGCTATGCAATCTGCTCTCTCATTGATCGTTTGTCCATTAACACATAAACACATTGAGAATCCTGTGGAGTTGTTCACAACTTCGTTTGTGAACTCTCAACTGCCCACAGCCGACTGTTGCTCCTCAGCTACTCAAGGTCTTCTTCCCACTATAGTATTCCTGTGCTGCTCAATTGAAGCCTAACATAGGGTAGCACTCTTCCCACCTATCGCCATCAAATGTTGCTTCTCCAATGATGAACACAGGCTCCATCAATATTCTCTTTTGGCTGGCCAATCCTTGAGCTACAACAATTGCCACTCCTAGCAGCCCTTAGTCATCAAGGAACTGCCCTTAGGGCTCCAACTTGGGCACTTTCACGCTACCCTCCAACAGACCACTAATGCCCAATCCAACACCAACAAACACGTCCTTCAAATCTGCTCAAAACATCATCCAACTAGAGCTCCGAAGATCTACCCCTTGCTCTGCAATAGAGGAGCTATTGCACAAATCTAGGCACCCAATCACCACTATAGCATTTTCCCACTGGTTAGGGCTTCTAACATGCCACATCAGCCCTACCTCTTGGTTGTTATAGTCCTCCAAATCTGTCCTATTTAGAACCTACATCCACCTAGTATCCAAACAACACAAATATAACAAATTACACACCTTTGCATGCTCCAAGTGTTGGTGTCTTCTTCTCTACAATTTTGGTCACTGGTTAGGGCACAAACACACTCTGCTACAACACCCTTTTCACACCCATCAGACCTTCTATTGACTACGACCTCCCTTCAAGTAGTCCCTCCAACAACTCGCTTTTAGCCTTTTTTAGGCCTCAAAAACATACCACACAGCCTCATGTTCAAGCATAACAAACTGCAGCCTCCCCGTTGTAGCTTCTAGGCCTCCTGAACAGGGTACTCAAGGCCTACGACCTGGTTGTAGGCATCCCAATCAAGTGCGGCTGCTTCTAGGAGAGATTCACCACAAGGACATTCCCAAAACACCATCAAATCAGATCTCATGTAAAGCAGCAACCTCTGCTCCAAACTCAGACCTATAAGGGAGACAAATAACCACAAAAGCAATCCCAAACTCTTGTCCTCTTCCTCCTGTAGCTTCATTGCCTCAGATATGTATATTTTCTATTCTTGAATGCACATGGGATGTTGAGAAATGCCTCTCATCTCTCCTTAATTTATATCAAATCATGTGGTGTCAACAAACAACTTGTGGCACTCCAACTGTCAACACACCAAGCCGACTTGCTTTAGGTGCCACATTAACCCACAACTACAATAAAATTTCATATCTCATGATAGACAACTTGGATTTGAGTGATTTTTGTTGCTCTCGGTTGCTCTCGAGATCCTCTATCACCTCAAATCATCACATGTCCAAAGCTCCTCATGGATTCACACCCACCAGCTTGGGTGCAAAGCCCACATCTTGGGTACCAAGCCCACAAATGACTTTTGTGGCGCTCCAACCTCCAAACCTCGAACCCTAGAGTTTGGAGTACCTCCCAAGCTACCAAAAATCAACACTTACTCTTAGCAAGGGAGTTACTTCCAAGACTAGGAAGTAACCCATCATCATCATCATCACTACTCACAACACTCACCCAAGTCCTGGTGCCCAAAACTGGAGCAATCCCTGAAGTATGGATTACGCCTCTCTCGAAAGTGTCACTGTCACTAGAAGCATCATGCTTCTTCTTCTCCTGAAATGTCTTCTACTCTCTCCATTGTTCCTTCTTGCCAGATGAAGAAGCACCCTTGCTCCCCACTGACCACGCACTCTTCTTGGGCTGCAAACTGTCCCTCTGAGCTTGCAAACTCCCTCTAGAACTTGACTCCCTCCGAGCCTCTATATCCTGGACCTTTTTCTCTGGAACCTATACCCGCTCCTCTGAAGCCTATATAGACCATGCTCTCTAACTCCGATCAAAACAATTATAGACCTAGAGCCTATGGGCATGAGTCTAGCCTTCCCATCCTGGAACAACATCTCAAACCCCTTTTGCTCGATCGGTGAGATAGACATCATGCTATATCTGAGTCCTAGTACAAACAATACGTCATGAACTCGCATCACCTATCCTAACTCCATCTTGAATGGCACTACCCTTGGTCCTCTGATCTCTTTCTAACTCTTATTGCCCAACACCATGTGCAACTTCTATTGAAGAATGTAACTAGGTTCGTTCTTCAGAAATGTATTTGAGTCATTATGTAATGTACTTATCAAAAGAATGAAAAAGATAATTTTATTATTATTATTACAATGACTTATTAAAGCATGGGTTTCATGCTTGGGTCATCTTTTATTAGTCAAAGTCCCCATTGTGGATTCTATTGTAGCGACTACAACCACCCTCCAAAATTTTGCCTTCGCTTCGTTTTGAAGCCTCCCTCCTCAAAATCTTAGCAGCATGTCTTGCACTACTCAAGTACTTGTGATTTATTTGAAGTTGTCTTTCACTTGCAACTTGTGTTCACTAACTTGTTTTTTGTCGACCAACCACAAGCTGACCCCGTGACTTGGTTCACATCAGGTTCTTGCGTTGTCTTAGCAAACTGCGTAATCCACGATGGCAACCAGCCTTGCTCTCAAGAATTGCGCAGAGTAGCCTGGCAGTCAACCCTGCTCTCTAGATATGCGCTGAGCAGTCTGGCAAACAACCTTACTCAAAGAAATTGCGTAGAACATCCAAACACTGGGCTTTGGCTCAGGAATTGCGTAGACCTAGCTAGCAACTTGTCTTCAGTTGGGAAATTGCGTAGAGCATGAGAGGCAGTCAGAGCCACTCAGCCCAGGAATTGCGCAGAAGCATTTCATCAGCTGTTATCTAATGCATGTGCCGGCAAGTTGCCTGGTTCCCTCCAGAACTGTGTTATCTTCCCATGCATGCATGGCAGCCTTTCCCGAAAAAAGCAAAAAGCATCGCTAAAAATAGGGGTCTATTTTTAACACTAGGAATTACATGCAAGTTGATTTTAGAAACTTCCTGCCAAGTGTCACCTTTTCCTAGATTTGTGGCATGCGCGTCATAAACCCTAAATCTACCAAATCTATTTAAATGACACCCCATAGCTCATTCTACACATTCGAATCTTGGAGGTCTGGCATTTGCAAGGCATCTAGGAACCTTCGACACAGTTGGCACAACTTTTCTGGGTAAGTTTTATTTTTCAAGTCTTTTCCTGCTTTTTTTGTCGCTTTTATTTCCTTGGGTTGTGTGATTGTTGTTTTACATGTTTTATTAAACAATCGGTGGCATTTTAGTTTGTTTTAACTTGTAGAAGTGTTGTTTCAAGTTTTGCATTGTCTTTCTTAAGTGTCGCATGCATAACATTGTTTTCACACTAACAGTCGTCGTTGCGGCGACCCTCTCCACCCGCGTTGTTTTTTGTTTGTTTGATTGATTCTTGCATTGGTTTTGATTGCATGCATGATCATTCACTCCTGTCTGCACAATCCTTTGCTTGTGGTTTCAAATCTACTCGTTTTCAAGTAACCCTTGGGCAGATCTGCACTGCCTTTGCTCAGATCTTGCTTTCACCAGCATGCTTTGCGCATTCCTGAACTCGAGGCTTTGCCTGGGCCCCAGGAATTGCAGAGACTGCCTGTCACTGGCCTCTAGCTGTGCTCTGCGGTGTTCTAGGAGTCGGTGCCCAGTGTTGCCCATTGGGAATGTGGAATGCACAGTCCCAGCCAGTAATCAAGCCGAACTGAACTGCGCATTGCACAGTTCCAGTCCACAGTCAACCTCATCGGACTGTGCTCTGAATAGTTCTAGTCAGCAGCAGGTCTCACTGGCAGTTGTGACTGCGTAATGTGCAGTTCTAGCTGACAGTCTCCCAACCCTAAGAGTCACTACTGCGCAATCTTGCCCAACAGTCACCCAATTTGTCGCATGATCGATCCTTGAAGTGCATTGTGTTTTAAACTGACATTTACTTGCAGTGAGTGTCCGCTCTATCTCCAGTTACATCAGTTGTTGAGCAGTGTCTCAGCAGTACAGGCATCATGGTTTCCAAGATAGCTGGATCAAAGTACATTGTAGAGAGCAGCACTGGAGACATGGTTGAACAGGTGCCAATAAACTTGTCCATCTGTGCAGACACGTAGTTGTTCTTAGAGAAGGACATGAATATCACATGGCAAGAAATAAACAACATATTTGCAAGCACTTTCAAGGAAGATCCGAAAGATTGACAGATCTATGTCAACATTCACAAGTCAGGGTTGCATAGGGTTGCATGCAGGTATCTCGCCTTCCCATGTGTTGATATCATTCACTGGGTTGTCTCACATATTGATCTTGAGACAGTGACACTAAGCACCACCAGTAGAACACAGCTTGTCACCTTGAGGACGGAAAGATACCATCTGATGTATCACTTGCCACAGTTGGTGAAATACATGGATGCATTGTTCTTCACTCCCAACAACAATGTGAAAAGAGATATCTTGAAGAGTTGGGTAAAAGAGTCACTGAAGTTTAGGAGGACAACAAACTAGGTCTACAAGATGAAGTCGCTCAGGAAGGCTTACCAACTACTGGTCATCTTTGCATGTCGCTTGTATCACTTGTATGGCCAAGAGAGCACGAAGACCTTCCCGCAAAGTTGGGTTGTTATGTTAGATCAGTTGGCAAGTGAAGGAAGGCCTTTCAACTGGTTGGGTATGTTGGCTCTTAAACTAAAAGTGCATGTAACAAATATGCAGAATCCGCCTAAGGATGGACAGCCAAGATTCTATAGGTCCGCAACCTGCTTGATGCAATCTATGCCCAACAGCAGTTCCTTGGCATGGGTTGGACATGGACAACATTAAAGGAAGTTGTGAATGTTTATTGCAAGTTGCTCTCTAAGTGCAGCTACCGAGGAGTCATGCCAAGGTTGTCTAACCACTTCCTCACTGCACTGTATAAGATGATATTTGAACAAAACCCACCTTGCATGTCCTAGGAAGTGATGCAGACATTACTCAACATTGCAAATCGGTATGCCTCACCCGGTGGCACCTTCATCAAGATGTTTGGTGCGGAGAAGCCTTCGCATGAGTTACCAAGGTTTGCCACGGACAAGTTGGTCATGCAAGAGGTTGCGTACACATCTCCACGGGGTTATTAGTAGCATTGCACAAGAGGACGAAGGCACCATGGCCTACTCTTCCTTTGCAGATTGCATTGCATGAGATCCATACTTTGAAAGATGAAGATGTTGAGACAGAGGACTCGAAGAAGTTCGGAGCATGAACTTGAATTCCTTCAAATTGAGAAACAAAGGCATCTATTATAGCTTCTTCTGTTGTCTTAATTTCCCCGCTCGCTGTGACAATTGTAGGACATTTTGTCTTTTGACATGAATATAGTGCCACTTACTATATTCAGTCTTGAACCTGTATCAATGAGAACCTTCCACCATTCTATAGAAGAACCAATTCTGATTTTCATTTTTATGCAGTACATCACATCTGCATTCATTCCTAATCCAGATCTTTGATCTTCAAATTCTTCATCTAGAAGCTGAAAGTCTTCTGGTCTTGAACTTCTATGAGCCTTGATAAGGTTGAAGATAGTCTGTGAAGAAGGACACAAGGAGTAGGCCGTTGGGCCAGAGTTCGTGTTTCGACACGAGGATAGATATTCAGAAGAATTGTCAGATATTGGAGTGATTAAGCAGACCTAGTATTTATTATGAACCAATTCTCTTGTTGACATATGTGCTTAAGTAATTGCTTTTCAACAGATGTGTGATGCTAGATTGCGCAGTAGAGATGCTTCGGCTTTCTCTCTGTGATTAAAGTATCAATCACATATTCTGTGTCTTTTCTTTACAGTTCCGCATCATATAAGTTAAAGCGTGCTCTCTCAGCGCTCTCTGTAATTGGTATTAAAGCCTAGTTCTTTTCCTGAACGGCTTACTTTTTTTTATGGATAATTTCTCTCTAGCGTGAAGCTCTCTTCATGAATTTAGTTAGCGCGCTTTAACTCATATGATGCAGGATTGTGGAAGTGTAAAGCAAAGATACGGAACACGTGACTGATACTTTAATCACAGAGTTAAATCCGAAGCATCTCTACTGCGCAATCTAGCATCATGCATCTGTTGAAAAGCAATTACTTAAGCACATATGTCAACAAGAGAATTGATTCATAATAAATACCAGGTCTGCTTAATCGCTCCAATATCTAACAATTCTTCTGAATATCTATCCTTGTGTCGAAACACAAACTCTGGCCCAACGGTCTACTCCTTGCGTCCTTCTTCATGGACTATCTTCAACCTTATCAAGGCTCATACAAGTTCGAGAATAGAAAACAAAACAATCTACAAAGGAGACATAGATTTACATAAATTATGGAATCTTTATTGATGAACTTCAAATCTCAAGTATTACAAAGCTTTAACAAGCTGCTTCTGAAACCAGAGAGCCCTTTCCTCCTAGAAACCCGAATGCCCCTTTTAAAGAGTTTGGAGTCTCTTTATAATCCCCTTTCCGAGAATCTTCTTTCCGTGTTACATAAAAATAAGATATGAGAGAATCCTACTTTCGGGTAACCCAAAGGACATCCCCACAGTGATTCAATCAAAGTAAGATATGAGAGAATCCTGCTTTCGGTGTTACATAAAAATAAGATATGAGAGAATTATCCTTTCGGGTAACCCAAAGGACATCCGCATAGTGATTCAATCAAAGTACTTATTTGACAGGTGGTGTAAATCTTAGCTACTATTTTCTTATGCTTGTCCTTATCCCTTTATTCAACTGTTCATGTGGGATCGCTTACACTGTAAGAGATTCTTTTGTACGGAACCTTACGGAAGACCTGCCTGCCACCAATGTCGAGCAGAAAGACTTTTACAAAATGACAAAATGTTCTAGTTGGGCTTGAGAATAATGAGGTCCTCTGAATCTAGACAAGGTGTCATTATTAAAAAATTGAGAGTAAATTTCTTCCTCACATTCCCAAATTGATATCTCAACATATTCGGGTACTTCATCTTGAAAAAGCAGTAAGCCGAAAGGATTGAGGTCTAGATTTGACATGGCATGAAATGACTCATAATCTTGTGAAGATCCACCCATATTTCTTCCGAATCTTCAGAAGAAAGGACTTCGACTGATAAACCAATGAAAAGTTCCAATGGCGCGAAGTGTTGCAAGCATTTGGTGTTTGGTAATACAACTGATATCCAGAATTCTTTTGTATAGGATTCCTGACTGGTGAGCATGTAGTTTAGTGAATCCGGGGATTTGTAATAATCGGAGAGAGTACGGGTAAAAACATAATGGACTGATACCACCAATGTCCCACCATTCTTTAAACCAATCAGGTGAGGGGTCATGTTCTTCAATTAGTACTACTTGCATTCCATGAAACCAAAAGGAAAACTACACATTGTAGAAAAAAGAGTTAGTTTTATTTTCAAATTGCATACCTGTGTACCAAGCTTTTTCTTGGCGTTCATGACTCTCATTATTCTAGAGATTAGCTGGCAACAAGAAACGGTCAATGTAGATCTCACAACAGACGAGATTTTCTTTTGTATCTTTGTGCAAAGTAAAATCAAGATTACCCATATCTTGAAGGCTAAGTTGCACGAAACGGGGAAACGAGTACGAGTTTCCAAAACAGGCACGGGTACGAAACGTGACCCCCCAATTTTGGAAATGGGGAAACACGAATATATATATATATAT
>APFE031164637.1:0-13752 GCA_000404065.3 Pinus taeda | reverse complement strand
AGCGAAACCCTAGAATCCAAAGCTCTGATACCAAATGTTATGAAACCAGCTTAAGAAAAGATAGAAAAGATATATCAACGCCTTAGAATTCAGCCTCTTCAAGGGGGAAACCTCCTTTACATTACATAAATGAAAAATTCTCTTATGATTCAAATGACAAAACCTCCTTTCTATATATAGGAGTCTAAGGAGTCACAATATAACGCAGCCGACCTAACAATAATAATATAAAGCCACAAAAATAACAATAGAGGGATTCTATGGGGCACAGTAATAACAATATGGGTACAATAGGGGCACAACGATATTAATAAGGGGTACAACTACAATAGTAATGGGGTAATCACTAGTATTATAGGGACCCAACAGATTCCTATGGTTTTTAATGTTGTGATTATTTCACCTCATGGTTATTTTGGGCAAGCAAATGTTTTACGAATGCTAGACAAAACACCAATGGACAAGTAAAATCCACAACATGTATCCCTAAATTTCAATCTTGGGAGAAAAACATATGATTTTTATCATTTAAATTATCCATATCTCTTGGAGCCCAAAAATCAATTTTCTTTGGATAAGCTTTATCTATAACCTCAAAATGAACTCTATTATAAGCTAAAGGACCATTATGTCCTCTTGAGTCTTGAGAAAGTATGATGGAATGAAACTGGGTGATGACCAGATCAAGGTTTACCATGTTAGAACCTAGGTTCATTAAGATGATGACCTTGGTTTGAAGATATCCACCATACAAACTAGGACCACTCATACTTATCGTTTCCATCTCTCTTTCATCATCAAGACTAACATACTGAGGACTTGGGACCCGTGGAAGCCCATGGAAGTCATTGCAATTCAATTTACTAGAATACATGCCATGTCCACAAGTTTATATATTTAATCTTTGCTTCCAATGTGGCCATTTCTTATTATGAGATTTACCACATCCAGAAATGGCATCATTCACATCATTTTGGAGAAGTCTACAAAGGTCAACATAATTTTTTTCACATTTACAACTTCCCTCACATTTGTTGGTTTCTGAAGCTCAAGCATTTTCATAACAAAAACAGACAAAGTCAAGTAGCAAAAATGGTCCACTCTCTTTTCATCTAGTGATATTAGAATGAAGTTTTATTAGAGACACTATTTGTTTGTTTGTTTTGGTTAGAAAAGGGTCTTCTCTTAGTTTTATATGACTTTCAATTTATCATATGTATCATGTTGAGAAATGGGAAAGAATAATGTGTGACATTTATCTTGCAGAAATTGATGCTGAATGAAGTTTAACCAAGCTAGAGTTCACTTTGGTAAAGGCGGAGGAACATCTTAAAAAGATGCCTAAGAATAAACCATATATAGAGTTTGAACATAAGAAATATATGGATTGTTCTTTTGCAGATATGTTCCTTTTTCTACCCAAGATATCATAGCAAGAAAAATATTGGTATCGTATAAATTGTTTGAGGACCTCATTGAGGTCGATTTCTCTGATGTCATGCTGGATTGATACCTTCTCATATGTCAAGAAGACTTTAAATATGAATTAATATGTTCCTGAAACAAATCAGATTCAAATTTTATAGATATAAAAGATAAAAACAAATGTTAATGCCTTCATTTGATTGTTACTTATATCATAGCAAGAAAAATATTGATATTGTAGAAATTGTTTGAGGACCTCATTGAGGTTGGTTTTTTTGATGTCATGCTTGATTGATACCTTCTCATATGTGAGGAAGACTTTAAATATGAATTAATATGTTCTTGAAACAAATCATATTCAAATTTTATAGATATAAAAGATAAAAGCAAATCTTAATGCATTCGTTTGATTGTAACTTGACTTTGTTGTGGGCGGGTTATAGGAAATGTGATTGGAAAAAGGATGGGGAAACAATGCAGAGCATGTCTTAGATATGATTCATTTGTTGTTATAGATCCTTCAGGCACCTGCGCCATTGACTTTGGAAATGTTTCTAGTAGGAATTCCTATGGCTTTTAATGTTGTGATTCTTTCACCTCATGGTTATTTTGGGCGAGCAAATGTTCGAGGAATGTCAAGCAAGACATCAGTAGACAGGTAAACAAATTTTTTATAATTGCAATCTCCATTCCATGATATCCTCTCTTTATTGTTTGATTTTATTTTGAATGTTTCTTTTGATTTTGTTTTCTTTTAACTATGAAATAGAAAATACTTTGTATCATGTCCATTTAACAACAATCAAAGATTGAAGATGAAATTACTATTACACGATATTGATTAGAATTCTTATAGCTATTTTGTGTTAAAAAAAATCATGACTATCAAAAAGTTTACTTTCATGTTGTTATTTGATTACATGTTGTTTATATACTTGACCAAGTTCATGCAATAGAAAATGAAATGTTGTTGTGAATAAATGACAATAACTAAACATCACACCTTAGATTATTTGTTTTCACAAGTTATCTACAACTTTAGCTTCTTAGCATGTAACTTACTTGGCATGATTGTGCCTAAGCTTTCCTTGAAGGTTGAATACCACGTTACTAAGGTGTTATTTTATATGGTGACATTTTATTTTCTTTGTTTATACAAGTCATCTAGCCACATTATAGTGGCCACTATCGCCCAACTAAAGAAAACTTGTTCGAGTTTCTTGCTTGTGTGGGGGAAAATGGCTTTGACATTGCTGATGTTGAGGTATATGTCGTATAAACTCTTTATAGTATATTTTAGTATATATTTTAGTGTTCATTGTATTTCATGTCTTACACCGTGCATTGTATATTATTTTGTTTTCAGAAAAGAAACTCAGTATTGATGGTAAGAAGCATGAATTGAAGAAAGAGGCTGAGAGCAATAACACTAGAGTGAAAAATGCAAAAAAAGAGAGACAAGAGAGCCGGTCTAGTGATACCCTTAGAGTCAATATCCCACACAAGACACACACATAGAGACTAGTGGTCAAGTCTTGAAAGTTGGTGAATTCACCTGCAATGCCTTGGCAACACAATGATAATGTTTTGAAGTGATGAAACATCGTTTCATGTGTAAATTGTAGTCCAACCTATATCAAGTTGGAAACTCATATTGTAATACTTTAAAATTTCATATAATATAATTTATGTGGTTGAAATTATTTATAGTTTCACTTGATATTGTTTAGTATTGTAATTAACATATGCAACTGTGTTTTTTTATATTAGATGAACATGCACATTGTGACATTTTTTAAATTTAGTTGCAAAATCATATTAATTAATTTATGTTGATTAATAATGAACACATAAAATCATTCTAAACTACTAATTAGTAGGCTATATTGATTAATGATGAACACAAATAAAATGAATATACAACTAAATTAGTCATTTATAAGGATTATTAATGAAAGTAAATGAAATGAATATAAACTACTAAATTAGTCGTTTATATAATGAATATGAAACTACCAAAAAAAAAAAATGACTATTACAAATGATGACTAAATTTTGCATATATACGACTATTAGTAGCTAATTTACAATATCTTATAACATGACCAAAATTTAGTCATATTTCTCTAGTCATTAATTGGTTTCAAACGATGACAAAAATTTGCATATATATGACTATTAGTAGCTAATTTACAGTATCTTATAACACGACTAACATTTTGGTCATTAATTGGTTTTCTCGGGTGATCATGTAGTAATATATTTTGTTGTATATTTAGTTATTAATTGTGGCAATTAATGACTAAATTTATGACTAAATATACTACTAGATGATAAAATTGAAACAACCAATTAATGACTAAGCTAAAAACGATTAAAAGTTGGTCGCGTTATAAGATACTGTAAATTAGCTACTACTAGTCACCGACTGAAAAATGGTCATTTATATGCAAATTTTTAGTCCTTTTTTTTGTAATTAATTAGCCATTTTGTACTAGTGATATGTTTTGACTAAGGCCAGCCATGTGAAGTAGGTTTATATAATCATTCCAGTGTACATTCCTTTAACCTTGTAGTCTCATATGTTCAACGTCTTTGTAGATTGGGAAACTTGATTTCCATCAGCTGATGATTTGATACAAATAGAAAAAAAACCTCGAGAATGAATGATCTCTAATGTCTATTTGTTTAATAGTGCATCCTCGTGTGTACCATGTATATTGTCCAAACCAACGAGAATCCTATGAATGTTGCTAAATGCCCATTTCATTCTTATTTTGAGCTAAATCATAACTTTTGTGAAACTCCTCCAAATGTATGAACCCTTGATCATCATCAGGTGATTTTCCCTATACAAAGTATCAAGTTCGGAACCTTTCAGATATTTATATTTGATAATGTCATGCCAAATCCCCTGTTCTGTCAGTGCTCTCTAGATATATTTGATCAATAAGGTCTTGCCAAAATCCTTATTATCCAAAAATCCCCACCTGCCATATTCCTTTGGCTTAGTCAATGTTTCCCACTTACAGAGATGAAATTTTTTGTCCTCTCCAATTCCAAACCATAAGAAATTAGAAATGATGGAACTGATTTCGGTTATAATCATTGATGGAATCATAAGTAAGTGAGCCCAATATATGGTAATATGTTGTTAAAAACCATGTTTTAGAATATATCAGCCTCTCATGGTAAGCCATATGTGGGTCCAAAAATTTAATCTCTTTTTATACTTGTCCAAAATCCAAGCCCAATCTGAGTTCTTGTAGTTATTAGACTTGAGTCTAAATCCCATATAGGTGAATCCATCAATGAGGGTAGAAATTCTTACTCCAAATAAGCCTTCTATGATCTCAATGTCCTACATGTCACCATATGAAGAGAGTAGTATAGATTTGTTACCATTATCCATCAGACCAGAGACAACACCATAGCACAAAAAGATATAGTGTAAGGCAGACCATTGTTCTTTAGAAACAATACCAAAAGTAAGAATGCCATCAATAAAAAATAAATGAGTGATAACCACTTGTGGAGAAATAGAGAGAGCCGTAGACCGAGCATCACTCATCTTCATAATATGTCCATCCATGACCAGAATAAAATATAAAGGGGAAAGGGAACATCCCCGATGAAGTCCTCTTCTCACCTGGAAGAAACTTTAGGGGAAGCCATTAATCAAAACAACATAACATACCGAAGAAACACACGCCATTATCCACTCAACATTGTGTGGGAATAGACCAATCTTATTTAGAATGAGGCGAATGTATGACCAGTCGACACAGTCACAGGCCTTTTGTAAGCCGACTTTCATAACAAGTCTCCAACTTCTTAGTATGTATAGAATGTATGCATTCTTACGCAATAGCAATTGCAACATGTATCAATCTATTGTTCAAAAAACCAATTGCTCCCGGGAAATATATTCAGAGAGGACATTAGTCATATGCCTTGCAATTAATTTGGAAATCAATTTGTAAGTAATATTACAAAGGGAGATAGGCCTGAAATCCTCAAAAGTGCGAGGGGAAGAAGACTTCAGAATAAGAGCTAAAAAAGTGGAGTTAATCATACCAGTGATCTGTTAAGAAGTCCTGGATTCTTCTACAACTTCAAGTAGACTTTGTCCCATTAAATCAAAGAAATGTATGAATAGATCCACATTCCAACCATCTAGGCTCAGACATTTGTCTTTGGAAAAATATTTAAGTACCTATAAAATTTCTTCCAGAAGTACAAGACAATACATGCCTTCATTTGCTACCACATTGAACATTGTAGGGTGTATGTCCAAGGCCCATATTTAATCCATGAAGTCTACTCCATATCTGTGTTTATAAAAGGCTTCAAAATGTCCAACAACTTCTCTTTGAATCACTAGAGTGGTATATTTAAGCTCCCCATCAGTGGTTTCAATGTGCCATATAGAGTTCATATTTTTTCTTTGGTTAGCATAATGATGAAAAATAAAATATTTTGCTCCCCCTCTCTCAGACAAATGGCCTTGCTCTTGAGTCTCCATGTAATTTCCTGTATCTTCATAATCTCATTATTTCTATATTCAAGGGCTATTAAGAATTTCAACTCCTGTGGGGAAGGGTTTCCCATTTCCAAGGACTTGCCGAAATTGGAAATATCACTGGTAATCTGCTGTAGTTCCATGATCATCCTATTTTCCTCCTACTCCCAAGTTCTATTCCTTCTCTTTAATGTATGAAGTATATGACTAATGTCCAACATGGTAGATTCTCCATGTGGACGTGTAACCTAGGTCCATGTACAGGTAACCATCTCATTAAAATCATGATCATCCAACCAGACCCTGTTGAATTTAAAAGGGATCACCCGACGGATATTCTTCATCCTCCATTGTAAAATAACCAGGAAATGAACATAAAGATGACTTGTATATAGTCGAATTCAAATTACCCAGCGTCTCAACCAATTTTTCATGGACAAGGAAGTGATTTAAGCGCTTCCCAATATGTTCATCACCATACCTATGATTACGCCAAGTGGGAGATAGTGGGCTAGGGCAAATATCGACCAAGTGGTGATTTGCAAAATGTTTATATAACCAATTAGCCAAGGGGTCCAATCGACTGTGTGTCCCCCAAAATTCACGAGGTGATATAGTAGCATTAAAATACCCTGCCATGATTAGATCACCAATTTTAAGCAGATCACATGATTTCATACGATCTGGGAAAGAGGAGTGTTCTCTACATGGCACATATAAGTTAAGTAAGTGGATATGACTAGGAATCCCCCTAAAATTGGCAGTTACTAGAATTCCAACAAAAAAATGAAATGCTTGCATATTTTCCTACTTGGGATCCCACATGGCAATTAGACCAGCAGACATAGGAGAATAATTCACCCCCATAATTTTTGAGTCAGGGAAAATGATGTGAAAATATGAAATTGCTCGTGTAGAAGTCGACAAGGTTTCTTGAATGAGAATGATATAGGGATGAATACACAAAAACAGATGAAAAAGACCTAAAAGTTTAGTGTGGTCATGTAGACCACAGATATTAAGAGAGAGTATATTCATCATGAGACACCATTGATGGGCGCATGTGCACTAAGGGCCTGAGAGTTAGTAGTAGAAATAATGGGGATATCTCTTAATCCAGCAGAGTCCTCAAGATGTAAAGTATGTGCAATATGACGACCTAGAAAGTATCGACTTCCTTTTCTCCCCTTCATGCAGACAGTGATATTAATAGCAGAAGAGGCACTAATCACTGCAAAAGGGGGGTGATACATCCCTTATGGATAGTCAAGGCTGCCAAGTCCATTGCAGGGTTTAATAAAAGGAAACCAATGTCATTTCCCACCAAATTGTGTGGAGAAGATACAGTAGCAGGTTCGTCAGGGCATCGAAGAAGGAGGAGTATTGGCCAGTTCAAGAGGGGGCATAGAGGGAGAGAGAGCTAGCCCATTCGAAATTTGAGGGGAAAAACTAGTCTTGGTCAATAAAGTGGAACCCTCCAAGGGAGAAAAATCTGAAAGAGAGGGAAATTCCTTAGGGGGAGAAGGGGCTTCCATCAGATTCAAATGGAAAAGAGATTTATCAACGACTTCAAGGGGAGGGGAAATCATGACATTGACAGGATCATCAAAGGAAACATGAGAGAAAGGGGATGGGGAAGAGTGATAAGGAGAGGAGGAAGAGACAATATGCATAGTTGGGGGAGGAGAAATACCTTGATATGGAGGTTGTGGTTGTAATTCAGAAGAATTTCGATATATCGGGCCACGTCCCAGCCAATTGTGAGAATGTAACCTATACAAATTCCTTATGCAGGGGCATCACCTTAAAAGATGTCCCAGTGCTGGCAGTTTAAGCATCTGAAGGGGATCCCCCAGTGGTCCACTCTTTGTCAGAGTTGAATCGGTCCCCATTCCAAATCTACATTTTTGGGGAGACCACTCAAGAAATGTACTTCTACCAAAATCCACACCACATGCTTATCCCTTGCACCCATACATCCCAGGTCCATGTAGATAAATCTACCAATGTAATTCCCAATCATGTCGAAGCTTGTCTCATCCAAAATTCAAGGTGCATGCCCACCAATTTGACCCATACCATATCATTCTTCAGAGTATCATGTAGAGGATTAAAGCCAATATACCATTTGTGAAGCTACAATTTACCATCCGCGCAACCACAACATGTACCGCAATCCACACCATCACTACAAATAGAGAAACCCAGACCCCAGGACCTCAGGACAAAGCCAAAATAAAAAGAGTTGTTCAGACGGTTCCATATCAACATATATCTGGGGGGTAGGGGTCGACAAAGACAAACAACCAGAACAATTAACCATCACTCCAAATCTTCAAAAAAGAAGTATATATAGTATGGAACCCTTGCAATTGAAAGAGTTCATATGGCCAGGAGAGATATCATAGTGTAGGAGAGAAAAATTGGCATAATAATAAATACAAAGATTTGTATTATTATGAGGTAATTCACTTCTTCACCAGAAGGAGGGTGTTCCATAGCTAAAACTTATGAAGCCAAGTAGGAGTAACATAGTAGAAACATAAAAAGGTATTCTACCTAGAAAATACAACCCAAGCTCAGTTCTCCATAGTGAAAGCCTCACCCACGACAACACAGAATGGAGAAAAATCCACATATAATGTAGCACATACGACCTCAGCCTGCCCAATAAAGACGAATATATATCATTAACAACAAGATGAGGCCAACAAAAATATTTATTGCCTATCGCTCCCATGTGTCTTCAACTGGTCTAAGTTTTAATATTTTCGTGGGATACTAAAAGATTACTTGCCCTTCGTTCCGTGTCCAAATTACAAATATCCGACATTTCTTTTTTAAATCCAACTGCAACAATCCTTGAATTCGTTGTGCATTGTTCACTTTGATCTCATGTTTTCAGGCTTACGTATCCAAGGAGTTATATATTATATGCCTTTTCTTCCTTTGATTTCCTTACTTTAGGTATTTCAGAGTATGAATGTCTTGATCTGGAATAGAGTTCATGACTTTGTCAACCATATTATAGCTAGGTTTTACTGGAGTATACCAGTATATCTATTTATTGGGCTTGGGTATTGATTTGGTTTCACTTTTGTTACAACCATTCATCCAAAAACAGATCATGATGTTGAACATTTTGAAGATGAAATTGTTTAGTAGAAATTTATAAAGTGAAATGTTAAAACTAGTATAGGTTTATTTTGGATTTATTAAATGTTTAGAGATATTATGCAAATCACTTTTTAAATGTAAAATTTGAAGAAAGGTTTATGCATCAGAATATTCCGTTCATTTTCATAATTAATCAAATCAGATGAATTCATCTCCATTTTTTACTGATAATATTAAATATATTTATATAATTTATTATTTTTTATTTTTTAATTTCTTTATTAAAGCTTCTTGAATACAAGAATTTATTTTTATTTCATTGTTTTTATTTTTATTAAGGTATGGTTATGAATTGAATCTAGACATTTTAAGTTCCTCAATTATATTACATAAAATGATAGAGTTGTCCATAATGAATAAATAAAATATAATATAATAAATTTAATTATATTATATCAATTTAATTCAATTTATTATATTATATTATAATGTAATTTATTTTCGTTAATAAAATTACAAACATTTTTTTAAGAAAGAAATCATAATATGCATATCACATTAGTATATCCCTCACCATACAATGGTGGTGGAAGATATATTGGAAAACATATATATATAGTATTATACATATTTTGGTTAATATTTTCTTGCACCACATTGGGAAGAATATATATTGGGAATGGGAAGAAATATTGGCGAAAACATGTATAATATCTTATATGTTTTGCCCAATAGTTTGCCTAATAGTTTTTTTTTTATGGTGGAAATGGATTCAACACCATCAAGAATTCCTAGGGCACCCGAAATCTTGAAGTTCGACAACTGTAACCCAAATTTTCAAAAAATTCTGACAAATTTTGTCATAATCTTACTAAAATTTCCATTATTTTTAAAGCTAATTTGTAAATTTTTTACACTACACTTTTCTTTTTCTTTATATTCTTTATGATGAAGACTAGTGTTGATGTATGAATGTATGAATGGTTGTCAAATTATGGAGAGGTTTTAATAATCACAACCCAATTTTTTTTTTCTCCCTATAACCTGGGAGCTCTGCGCGTGGCCCTCGACCATGAACCATGTTTTTGCACGTGGCCTCCACCAATGGTATGCTGATCTACGCATGCCTACAGCAAAAGCTTCACAGGTGAGATGTGCTTGTCTCATTAATGAACATATGGCACTGTATTATTGTTCATGGTCCCCACCTCAGTTTTGCGAATGGTTAAGATTAGAACACGATTTTAGAATCCAGCTTAGAGTAGCCACGTTTTTAACCTCGAACCAGATGAACCTGTCCCACTCTCTAATACCTGTTTTTTCTTCCACGCGTCCTGACCTTTCGGGACACAGGTCAAGATTGTATGAAGTCATTTATCAGTTTTAATATGCTTTTCTTTCATTTTCATGAGGTTTTCTTCCTCGAGCTCCCTTTCAGGGAGCGTAGGAACCTTTCCTACTGTTTCAGCTTTCTCTGATTGCAGTCTGAGAGTAAGAGTGTCCTCTGTATGAGCGTCCTCTATCTGAGTGTAATGAGTATCCTTGGTAGTCTGAGAGTTTGAGTGTATTATGTTGTTTGAAGGTAGTTTTCATTGTCTTCGCTCTGAGACTATTTTCAACTACCAAATTTTTCCCCTGTTCTCTCTACATTTGTCTCTCGGCCACTATCCTTTATGATATGTCATAGAACCTTTCCCTGAGTCATGTCGACAGTATACTGGTTATTGGTTAAGGTTCATATGTCTGGAGGAACGATGGTTTAGGCTTCTTAATCTCAATCAGGGCCTTGCATGGAGCACTGAGGTAAGTCCTCTATCCCCATGGCCTAGAATTGTATGCTGTTTTTCTGTTACAGAATCTTTCAATGGGTGCTTGTTTCTGAATCTTTATTTTCTTCTGATACACATATTTCCTTGGTAGAAAAGAAATGTCATTTGTTCGACTAGATTTATTCTTACAGGGTTCTATTATGTTAATTAAGGAGGTTTTTTCTTTGAAATATATGTGCACAAATTTTACAAATCTTTGTATAATCTCCCGTCCATGCATAGATTTTCATTGCAAATTAGGAAACTGTTGGTGTAAGTGTCATGGCTGTATCTGTTGTTGTCGTTATTTTTCTTAAATTTCTCTATTATAATGCTATGGTAGCCCCGGTTATCTTTTTCCATAATCATGTCGATGGTTTCCTGGCTTTTCTTTAGCCATTGACTGTATATGGTTTCATGGATAGTCCTTAGGGTTCTAATTCTTGGTCTTGGCTCTATAGGTCGGTCGGATTGTCTGGTCTTTCTAGTGCCGTGTTCCTTTTTTTCCGATCCTTTGCTCTGAGGATCTATGGAGAGGAATGTGTTAGAAGACCGTTGATGGAACGGATGACTCGCATAGGATAAATCCATAAGCTGTTGAATTTCTTTATGATTTGAATATTACCCCACAACATTATCCTCATATTAATGTTTTCTATGATATCTCGTCAGCCTGTATGTACTGCACCGAAGACTTTTTCTTTTCAATAAGAATTTCCCATTAGGTGAATCAGATCCTATCTACATTTCTCATATCATATATCCTTTCCGTACTCCATTCTATTTTTACCTTTGCTAACAAGTACTAGATCTCTGTAGCTCCTTGCTTTTTGCGCCCAATTGAGTCTTGCCTTATTGAAATTCTGTCGTATAGTTGTTGTGCTGACGCTATAGTCATTTTCCTCGTGGTGCATATGGAGATCCTCTCCGATGTGTCCACCTCGTCAGCCTTAGTGCGGGCCACTATCGAGGCTGAAAAGGCTTTCGGTGGCATGTCATACCAAAAGGATTGGCAATCTAAGGTGGCAAATATAATTATACCTCCATCTTCCATGACGACACGTGATATAGAAGGTGGGGGGGATGATTTCCTGTGACGTAGAAAGAAACAACATCCTTTGATGACCATTCCACCACCCTTCGCATGTAATCTCGACAATGCCTTCCTAGCCAATAGAATTACAAGCCTTTAGAAGAGAGCATTGGTTGGCCAGTGGCATTTCCCGGACATGGGGGACTCCTAGATGCGTTTATGGCTTGGAAAGCGATGGAATCGTTTGCTGGGGGATATTCCAACAATTGTGAGATTAATGAAGGACTGGTATAGTTTTCATTTCTTAAAGGAGAAAGATTTGAAGAAAATTCTTTCTATCCCATGGGTTCATGAGAAGAGCTTTCTAGCTCTTCACAAATGGTACATTGGATATGACCTGCTAAAAAATACTCCCACAAATAACCTCATCTGGCTTAAACTTCCTGGCCTCCCTATTGAATTATGGACCCGAGAGACTTTTTTGATATAGGGAACGCAATCGGGAAATTCGTTTATGTTGATATAAGTGTTTGGGCGCCAAAGATAAGCGAGTTGCGTGGATACTGATAGAAAAGGAATATCATGGGGATTTTCCTGATCATATCGAGCTTTTATCGGGGGAATTAAATCTGCGACAGAGACTGGATTTTTGTGGGGTCCCATTCAGATGTTCTACATGTCATAGAACTAGCCACTTGAAGGAAAATTGTCACTTTCATCGAAGGGAGAGGAAATTTGAAAGGAGTAATCAATTCATTCATAAATCTCTGGAATTAAAGCAGAGGGACTTGGTGGGAGGATGGAATTCATCTTATAGCAGGTCACCTTCTCAAGGTATGGCTAAATCTTTATCTGCCTTTCTATCTCCTCAATCAAAGATATGTGTTTTCCCTAGGAAGAGTCATTGATCTACATCCTTTTCGCCTAAAAAGTTTTCCTCACATGGGTTCGACTCTAACCCCCCGATTTCATCATTTCCCCCTGAACCTTTTCCCTGTAGAGAAGTTCCTTTACCTCCACAAATTCCTCATCCTGAAACAAATTTGTCAACTATATCTCATATTACATATGTCCCATCAGCCACCCCCTCCCCTAAAAAACCTTCCTCTCTCTCTAAAGGGAAGGGGATTGTTTCTGATAAGTCTCCGCCATCTACTTCTGGGAAGGGTATTAGTCCTGTTGGGAAACCTCAGAATTCTAAAGGGAAACTTCCACACCTTTCTGTAACCCCTCCGAATTCCCCGATTACTTCTCCTAAAAATTCAGTAGAAGTGATTTGGACATGCTTCTTAAAAAGAAATCTGTTGCTCTATCTCTTCTCACTATACATAAACTGGGATCAGTCGTTTCACCTCATATTAGTCCAAATTCTGCTCAGAACATTATTGTCAGAAGAAAACACAACAGAGGCACAAGACACTTCCGGGGTAGAATAGAAGCTTCTTCTAAGAGCTTGGACCATACCTTAATAAATATTCTGATAATTGACCTCTCAGAAATTGGCCCCTTGGAGCAAGAATGGCTAGTGATCGTTAGCGATGACTCACATTATCTCATTGAATATATGGGGTCTGGGGGCGGACAAGAAATTCCTTGCCCTAAAAGAGATTCTTTCAACCAACCATCCTAATATTATCCTAATACAAGAAACAATGCATTATGCTGAAGTCTCTATCAGATATTTTTGTCGTATGTTTTCTCAATGGCATATAGTGGCTACTGATGCCAATGGTCTATCGGGGGGTCTTGTTATCCTATGGAATCCTTCATGGATAGCGGCGAAGGCGTACAAATGTTTTTCCGGAATTATTTTGCTTGCAAACATCTGAGGTCTTTCTGGATCCATA
>APFE031164626.1:25116-35639 GCA_000404065.3 Pinus taeda | reverse complement strand
AGTTCTTTCTTACCCTTCACTGCAAAGCCTTCAGGTTGCTTCATGTAGATTTCCTCTCCCAAATCCCCGTGAAGAAATGTTGTCTTCACATCCATCTGTTCTACCTCAAAATCAAAAGCAGCAGCAACAGATAAAAGTAATCTAATAGAAGTTACCTTGGCGACAGGAGAAAAAATATCACCAAAATCAATTCCCGGCACCTGGGAATAACCTTTTGCTACCAACCGAGCTTTGTATTTCTCCACCTTCCCTCTGCATTTGTCTTCTTCTTGAACACCCATTTGCTGCCAATGGGTTTCCTTCCAGCTGGCAACTCCACTAGATCCCAAGCCTCATTTTTGTGCAAAGATGCCATTTCATCAACCATGGCCTCTTTCTAGAGTTTTCCATCCTCTGAATCCACTGCTTCCTTCACGGTTCTGGGATCACCATCAGTAACAAACAAAGCAAAATTTGAACAGAAAGCAGATGGACTATACCTTTCTGGCTGCCTTCTTTCTCGAACTGATCTTCTCACAGCTGAAGTTTTTGGCTCTTCATATTCTGATTCCTCCTCTGCTACAGAGTCTGATTCTTCCTCCTTTAGTTCAAACTTTATCTTCACAGGTTCGTTTGGTTGGACTTCATGTTTAATAACATCTTTCACCTCTCTGAACACCACATCTCGACTGTACACAACCTTCCGTGTGACTGGGTTCCAAATCTTATAACCCTTTAAACCATATTTATACCCAATAAAGATGCACTTTTCAGATTTACTATCCAACTTGGTTTGTTTCTCCTTTGGAACATGTACATATGCATCACGTCCAAATACCCTCAGATATTAGATATTAAATGATTAAGTTTTAGTTTATATGGAAATGCTAAAAATGATTTGAAATTAGTATAGTTTTATGTTAATTATAAAATTTATTAGATATTTAGAAACACCAAAATGTTTGTGTTTAAGTAATTCCAAGATTAGTTTAGAATATGAAGACTAGTTTTCCTGCAACTCTCTTATTTCACTTTATTGCTCCAAATCTTCTTCTCTCATCTCGGTTGTATCTTCTTCTTTTTTTCTTTTTTAGATTTTTTTTTTGAGCATTTTTATCCTTCCTAATTTTGATATTATATTTTATTTCTAAGCCTTCTTTCTTTTGTAGTATCTATATATTACTTTTTTTTCCTTGGTGTTTTGGTTATCTTTAAGTCATCTTTATTTAACCAAGTACAATGAACTTCTCTTTTCACTGATTGCTTTGGTTATTTTTAGTAGAGTAGAATTTGATTTTTTTAAACCTTTCCACCAGCTCTCTGGTATTATTCTATTTCATTTTCTTATTGTATTTTCTTTCCTTCTTTCCCATTCTATTTTATTGAATGGAAGCCCCTATTCATTTAGGAATTTACAGGGTAAGTTCCTTAGATTGAACACCAAAGGACATTGCTCAAAAACAGATCACATATTAGTACACCAATATTATTGACCTCATTAAAACCCTCAAAGAGGGAAGCAAACCATAACCTAAGCCAAAGCGATCACTTCAGGAAATATTATTAATGTAAAAGAAACAAAATTTACCTAAGCTTCTCTCATAAAACAGTCTGCGGACAAACAACCCTCCATTCTCTTTAAATAGAGATCATGGGCCAATCGGGTGTTAAGCCATGAATCAAGTATCAGTAATATCGAGGAGAAAATGAACCGTTGGATCACTTCATGTCTAGGACATATAGTGACCGTCGGATTGTAAGTTACAAAAAAAATACATACTAAAGAAACACACTTTATCTAACTATACACTAGACAAAGTTATACTTAATTATTTCTTGTGCTTGATTATCCTAACATCCCCCCTTAAGAGCCACATGGGATATGATTCAAGGATGTTCAAATATGACACAATAAGAGAAGGAATGAGGATTAGATCCTATCCCCCTATAGTGAAAAATTACTGAACTCCAACCATAAATCGATGTTTATTAAACTTCGGCTTTGTGAGAGCCTTTTCAAAGATGTCTGCAACTTGATCATCTATTGAACAATATTACACTTCAAGAACATGGTCATGAATGAGATTTCTGGTGAATTGTATGTGTATTTTAATGTGTTTGTTGTGCTGATGTTGGACTAGACCTTTTCATAGTTGAATGACACTCTTATTATCACGCCAAAGTGTATTAAGATGTTGTTGCTAAAAACCAAACTCTGACAGGATCTAACAAAGCCACGGGGCTTCCTTACTAGCTTCAACGACACCATGATATTCTGCTTCTGCTGAAGAAAGACAAATGACACTTTCTTTCTTGCAAGCCCATGTAATAGGTCCAGAACCAAGAATGAATACATAAGATGCAGTAGAATTTCGATCATCAAGGTCACCAACTCAATTAGAATCAATGAAACCAACAAATAGACGAGATGCTCCTACAATGTAATGAATCCCAAACAGAACTGTACCTAGAACATAACGAAGTATTCTTTTATCTGCTTTCCAATGACTTTCATGTGGTTTGTGCATAAACCCAACAACAAGTCCAACAACAAAGGAAAGTTCAGTACTAGTATGGGTCAAATTCAAAATTTTTCCAACAATTTGATGATATAAGGTAGCATTAACTTCAGGGGAAGTACAAGTGACTGAAAGTTTAACTCCAAGGTGAAAGGGAGAACATGTGAAAGTGGCATATAATATTACGTGCATACTTGGACTGAGAAAGGGAAATACCTTCTTTGGATTGCAAGACTTGAAGACCAAGAAAATAATGCAAGCATCCTAAGTCTATCATTTCAAACTTTGTTAAGAATTCGGGCAGATGTTAACAATTTTTTTAATTTCTCAAAACTGAATTTACATTCTACTATCCTCCTAAAGGATTTCCCATTTTTCTGTAGAGATACCATGGGATACACAATCTTGGAGAACCCTTCAATAAATTGGTGGTAGTAGCCTGCCAACCCCACAAAGGACCATATGTCGGCTACGTTTTTAGTAACATGGCAATTTAAAATAGTTTCAAAGTTTTCAAGGTCCACAGAAATACCTTCAGAAGATACCACGTGCCCAAAATATTGTATTTGTTCCTTGAAGAAGTTACATTTATTTAACTGATTAGTAGTGATTGACCGCAACTTAATATTTGTTTTTATTCCTTGTATTTCCTATATGTTTCCTTCCTTTGTGAGGAAACTGGTGGTTTTTCCAATTTACTAAGGACCGGTGTCCTTCCAACCAATCCATTCCAATTAATACATCATAAGAAACCAAGGGTAATATATTTAAATTTACTCTCTCTCATGCGTTGTTCCAAAATTTCTATAGGGAAGCTTTCTACTTGGTTGTTACTCTATGGTTTTTCTCTTGTGGCTAATTGCACCAGCGATGAGGTCTTAAATTTCATACTTGATTACATTTTTTACTATTTTTGGACTAACATAACTAAGACTCGCTCAGAGTCAATCAAAATAGACACAGTCTGGTTAACTATCTTACCTTCAAATTCTACAATAGTGGGTTGATACTCTGCCTGATGATCCTCCAAAGCAACATTGATCTTGGGTATGTTCTTGGCCATGTCTCCAACCATGGAAGGCTCCTGCACACTTGTTGTAATTCCATTTTTGGTGCGCTGAGGGAAGTTCTTGTAGTAGTGGGGTTCGCCACACCCCCAACACTGTAGGGGTGGCTTGGGTGGTTGTCAGAATTCAACCCTACCATTAGTTTCTATTGTTTTGGATTCATCTAGATTCTGACTCTATTGCTGAAACATTCCAAAGGTTCCACCCTCAATTTTCCTAGGTGTAGGATATATTCCTCCTATTTTGTTATTCTTAGAATTGTGTGAGAACCCTTTCTACACTCTTTTCCCTGACCAGTTCTTACTCCCTTCACCTTTCTTTCACATTTGCTAATAATAGTTACAAGCCTTATGAATACTTTCATCCATTGTTTTGGGATTATAGAACTCTATCCATCTTTCATATGAGAAGGTAAACTTCTTAGGAAATGTTGTACCTTTTCCTTCTCTCCTCATATATACGGAGCATAGCACAGTAAGGATGTAAAGTACGCTATAAAATAATCCATAGACTATTGTTCCAACTGCAAGTCATGGTATTCTTTCACTTTCTCATCATAGAAACCTCCATTCAAGTATTTATCCTTCAAATATCTCTGAAAGGTATCCCAAGTTACCCCTTGCTCATCTACGTTTTGAACTGTTTTAATATCTTCCCACCACAGGGTGGATTTAGCTCCCAATTGAAAAACAGCTAGCCAGGCCCTCAAATGATCATCATATTGATATATCTAAAAATATTGGTTCATATTAATTAACCAAGATTTGATCGTCTCCTCTGCTTTGCCATTAAATAATGGAGGTTTTATTTTCTTAAACTCTGCTTGTAACTCGATTCTTATCTTTTTAGACCCTCTACCCCAAGAATTATTTCCATATTATGCTTCATTATCATTCATTTGAGTTTCCTCTCCTTCCATAGGACCTCTCTACTGCTGCCTTGTCTCTTCTTTGTGTCCGTTGTCTGTATTAGGATTTGGATCCCTCATATTTTGTCTATCCGAGAGGCTTTTATGGATTTCTCCTATTCCAACCTCAGTCTCTCACTATTAGCACACAATTTCATTATTTCTATTTGTAGTTGTTGAACAATCTCTAGTAAGACAAAATTTCCATGCATCCCATTTTCCCCCAACTGAACCCACATTTCTGGTTTAGGTGGGGTGGTTCGTCGTCCCCTTATCATATTGTTTCTTTTTGCTTCACTCCGTGCATTTAAACATTTGGTTATTAACAGTTTCCTTGCCTAAGGACACATAGTTTGAACCTATGGCTCTGATACCACTTATAACATGTAAGTAGGTTTTAACACACAAAAATACATAAAAAAATATTACCTTGTACATAGAGTGCACAAATCCCTATCCTATGATCATTACACTTGTCTAATCGCATTTTAATGATATGGAGATTGGTATTTACATATATTTTATCCAAGGTGTAATTGCAGGTAAATTTAATATGACATCATTTGTTAAATTAATTTCCTTAACCCAAACCTTAGATTTGATATTCAAAGTGTTGAGAAGGCTATGTGTTTTACAACTGGGTCTCACCACCATGGATATCTTGGAATCTGGCAATCGTCGATCTCACATGGTTTGATCAAGTAGGGAAACATCAACAATTGGTTAGGGTTCAACACGCGGTTAGCTAGGGTTTTAGATGGTCATTTTCCTCATGCTCATCTCCAAAGCAATGCTCTACAACCCAACACCGCCTTTACCTCAATTGAGGGTCGAAACACTAAAATCTAGTTGATTTCTGCACTAGGGTTGCATCATTCATGGTTTTCTTTTTCATTTCCACAATTTATTTTTCCACCTCTGGAACTTGCAAAGGATTTCAACACTATGGTCTCTTCTAACTGCCGCAAAGTTCAAAATGCTCACCTGTACAGGTAAACTGATTTCAAAATCATTTGTTCTTGTTTTTTCGATTGCTAGGAATTTATAATTATTTGTCATTATCCGTTTCATGGTTGTATTTAAAGTATGTGTCCTCCCACCAAAAAAATTCTTGGCTTGGGGAAAATGTTGTCTTTGGACTTAAGTATTAAAGACAAAGTCTTAGAGCTTTAGAACCCAGAAACCTCCTTACACAGGTATTTCGCTGCCTATCCTTCTTTTGTTTGTAGTTATGTTACAGTGTTGGTTCACATATGAATCATTGAGGATTTTTACCCTCGGCTAGGTTTTGCCACTTGTAGGCACACCTTCACAAGGCTTTCAGATGGCGGCTTCCCAACTCTAATATCCTAAACCCCAGGTGCCTAATTTCTTCTTGCGGCTTGTCGACATATCGAGTTTTGAGCTAGGGTTTTTCGGGACTTTATGTCTACTATAAAACTATCTTAAATGAAGTAATGATTTTTCTTTATGTTTTTCCATTAGCGACATGGGTTCTTTCTGTAGTTGCAACATAAGGCACAAGAGGCATTGAATGATATTTTTGATGCCATCTCGGTGTAAATTTCTGGTTTGGTCCATTTAGAATTTTAGAGTCGTCATAATGATTTTATTTTTGAATACAGTTCTAGCGACACATTTGTTATATATACATTCTGCTAATAGTGAATCTTCTTCTGTTCGCAATATTATGGTTGTTTGGAACTTTTACTATGTTCATAATTGTTATAGCTACGTTTGCAAAATCCTTTACTTCTGTATGCAAGGCTTATAATTTTATATAACTCGATAATTAAAAGTCTTTAATATATGTTAGGATCTCATTTAAGATTGCTTTCGAATTTTATTATGCTATAGTTCGAGGTTTATTATGCTCATGTTCTGAGTTAATACTTTAGTATGCATTTACTATTTATCTTGTTTTAGGATAGGTAAGATCAGATGATTTTGAAGTACGCAACTTCGCACAGTCATGTAGGAGATAGGATTGAGTTTCTCCCCACATGATAGCTCAGTCCTAACCCCTATCCATGGTTCTGTGCATTGTGGAAATTTCTTCAGAGTTCCACCTTATCTTAATTAAACCTAAGCTTATTGCACACATCATCACTGCATTTTTATTATTCGACAATTTCTCAGAATTAGATTGAATGCAGTTGGTTTTTGGGTTTACTGTTCCTAAATTCAAATTTCGAGGAGTATTTCCCATTCGTTACTCTAGTTGGTTAGGGGGTTTAATAGTTTCTCCCATTTCACTATTTATTCACTTTACCTTCTAATATCGTGTTTATTCTAACACTAAAGTATTACCAATTCCCCACCAACCTGCAACAACAAAAAATAAACAGAAACCTTGAGTGTTAATTGTTAGAAAAATATATATTACAGAGAAATGGAACACATAAAATATTGCAGACATATAAACACAAAAAACACATAAAACAAGAGAGACACAAATATACATGGTTCACCCAGTTTGGGCTATGTCCATGGAGAAATAGCTAGTCCTTCTTTTTTTATATTATCCAACAAACTGAAGAGATACAACCTATAGTAGATCCACTGTAACTCCCTCTTCGGGGGCACTGCCCTTGAACCCCCGCTAGGGGATTGCTGGCACCTGGACCCCCCAACTGGAGGGTATTAGCCCCCCCAGACCCTCGCGGGGGGGACAAGTCCCCCCCACACTCCCCCGCATGGAGAGGTGTACAGTCTTCCTGGGGTATACATCTGGCTGAAACCTTTGAATACAGAAGATAATCAGGCTCCAAACCCAACATTAATCAAACCACTTTCAACATATTGGAAAACATGAATTTATAGAATATATTGATACAGTCTTCATCTTAACCTTAGTGGGTACTCATCCATGAAAAAGTACAGGTTAAAGACCGATCAAAATTACTTATCTATTCTTTGAAATTTATTTGAATTCAACAAGAAGAGACCTTCTCCTCCCAACCATAAGAAGTTAAATAATGTCCTCTTCTACCCCCGATCTTTCGCTCGAGTGCAACATGCAACATTTCTTATTAATTTTGAACTCATACTATAGACGTCAGGACTACAGTCCAGTCTTCCAGCCTCTTATTTCTTTCCATAACAAGGTGATTCACTTGGTCGAGACCAACTCTGGAAATTCCTTCTGTTACCTTTTCTTTTCTTCCAAATTGAACCCCCTTTCTTCCACTCAGATATCATTTTATTGCCAGGAAGAAAGGTATAACTATTTCAACTATCCCTAACTGCGTGGAGGTTGGAATCCATTTCCACTCTCCCTTCTTGAACTCCAGAAATTTCATAATATGATAAATAAAATGAAACAATATTATTACTACTTAAATTATTCATTTAGAATGTCATTGAGCTTCCAAAGTCCCATTTACCAACAAAGTAAAAATAATTTTGGCTGCTAGTTGGAACATGTTACATAATGATTAAGTTTTAGGTTCATATGGAAATGTTAAATATGATTTGAAATTAATATAGTTATATGTTAAATTTAAAATTTATTATATATTAAAAATGATTAAGTTTCAGTTTATATGGAAATGCTAAAAATGATTTGGAATTCGTATAGTTTTATGTTAGTTCTAAAATATATTGGATATTTAGTGTAATATCCCTCCGCTGTAGTAAAACTGCTTGGGTTGGACTGGGTTGGGTTAGAAAGAATAGTGGAAAACCCAAAGAAGAATATTGAATTAAGTATGTAAATGCATTATTTAGTATTAAGTAAATAAATGAGGAGTGTGTAGTGGGAATGAGACACCTAAAAATGAGATTCTTTCCAAATAAATTAAAGATAAAATCTCATTAATAAATGAGTTTTGATATAAATATATGATAAGCAATCCAAAATAAAATTCTAGATAAGCTTGATTGATGGGATAGAGATCCATTAAGTTTCTTAGCTGGGGAAAGATCCTAAGCTTAGAGAAAACACAAAAGCACCACGGGAGAGAAAGGTAGGCTTTTATGGAAAAGCCTAGGCAAATGGATAAAAATATACACAAAAGTAGGACACCGCTAAAAGGAAACCTTATCATGAAACACAAGTATTTTAATACTTGAGAAGGGGATCAATGGAGGATCATTGATTCATGGAAATGATCTCTCTACTCAAGGGTGAACTAGAGGCAATCAGTTCTAGGTTGGGTGGAAAATGGTGTCAACTTCCCAATGTTGATTTTACCTAATGGATTTCTGGTTAGACTATTTGTTGTTTTTATTTAAGTTGGTAATGCATAAAACTATGAATAGATGTTGAAATTGTTTGGAAGATAGTTGTAATATTTCTTTTTTACTTGAGAATTGATAATATGATTATAGCATAGAATAAATGCTATACGGATCTTATCTTTAGATGATCACAAATTTTTAATAATGGCTATTCATGCAACTTGCTAAATTGAATGAAGGAACATAACTGTATTCAATGGAACACTTGAATGATAACTTAGATGTATAAGTAACCTGGTGCGAATGATCATCACCACTTTGATAGTTTACTCACACATATTTCCCTATATTCAAAACAATGTTTATGGTAGATAGAGAGGTTTCAAGGGTATGGTAAAGGTTTCCAGATTATCCTTAAGATGAACTTACTTGAGTATAGTATTAATCCATTTATTTATAAGATACTAGATCGATAATGAATCTGAAGGAAGGTGTTTGGATCAAAACAACTGCTGACTTAAAATAGAGTCATGAATCATGTGTGTATTTATTCCAATAATCATATAGACAAATTGGAATTCTGGTAGCTCAAACCCCAAGAAGGAAGTTCAAGGGCAAAAACACCAGGTATATGGAGGATCATTGTATGGAATACTCTCCTACAGAGTCCAAGATCTGTTCCAAATATTTATAACATAAATTCTCCTTTCTTCCCCAAGCTTCTATATCATAGGGATGAAATTCCACTACTCAATTCTCGTCAACTCTTTGTTGGTGAAGGACATGACGGTGCTTGGTTGCAAAATTTTACTAGGCTGCAGCAGGAATAGGATAATTGTTAATTGGAAGCAAGGTACACCTCCATATTATAAACTTAAAGGACAATTGATCCTCTTTTAGCATTGTGTCATTAATAGTATCTAGCATAATTAATAAACATCGTATTCCTCCCTGTAGCCCCGAGACCACAACCTGGTTTAAGTAGATGGATTAAGAATATTAAAAAAAATAAATCCCATGAAGATAATGTTAAAATGAAGGAATGAGAGACAGATGTTGGAAGTAATTTGCAATCCATATATGCCATTTGTATAGTCTCTTGGTCCTACAAAGCCGTAAACATAGTTGGTGAATGGAGCCTTCAGATACCGAAAATTGATGCATGCGATTTTCTTAGGAATATAAAGATCATACTTACAAATGTTGTTGAGGTAGTTTATATGCAAGCAGTTAAGTTCCCACATAAAGAAATTCTCACAATATTTAACTTGTATTATTTGGCAAGCATGTATAGGTTAATCGAGATTCGAAAAATATTGAAATAGTATGTTATAATATATATAGGAGTAATGAAGTCTTGTATAATTAAAGGTTTGCAACCAAATATTAGTCGGTTGAATATATGTTTATTAAAAAACTATATATAACCATTGTTGTTCCACTTGGCAGTGTCTATGACATGATCTGTGGAAATTCTTCCAAGTTGTCGATAGTTAAATTATATTATACTCTACAGAGTGTGGCAAGGTTTCTGGCCCCCTACAATATGCTTTGCAATATAACAATGAATTGATGAAAGTCAAATTAAAAGTTGCTTCCCTCTATTGTGATTGTTACTCTATCAATTGCATATTGACTTAGAGAGGTGTCTCTCAACACTAGCTCGAATAGTTGTGATCCTTATTTAAACAGGAACGCAACAAAATACAGAGATAACCATATACACAAAGATGCAGCGGAAACAATGCTTCATTTCATTAATGGAAATAAACCAGCTAGGGCGATGGTAGCTTATCTTTGAGAAGAGATGTGGTGACTACATGCCTCTGAACTATGTTACAATGAGGCTCGGAGGCCTATTTATTGTTG
>APFE031164626.1:0-22252 GCA_000404065.3 Pinus taeda | reverse complement strand
AGCACGGTGGGTAACGCCATGATCGGTGGTCGACTGAGGCAATCTGCAACATTATTAGTGCTGCCCTTCTTATACTTGATATTCAAATGGAACTGTTGCAGGTATGTGGACCACTTCTGATGGCGATCATTCTGCAATTTCCCTTGGGTCTGTATGAACTGCAGGGGTCGATGGTTTGTGTGGATGACCATTTCCTTCCCCAAAATGTAATGCTTCCATTGTCGGCAGGCCTGCACAATGGAATACATCTCTTTATCATAAGTGGGATACTTCCGGACTGTGTTTGAAAGTGTTTCACTATGATATTCCATTGGATGCCCGTGTTGAGTAAGGACTGCCCCAATAGCATAGTCAGAGGCATCTGTCTCGACCTCAAATGGTTGTTGCAAATCTGGTAACGCGAGCAGTGGTGCTGTGTAGAGGCGATCTTTCAACTCTATGAATGCCTTCTATTGAGATTCAGACCAAAAGAATTTTGCTTTGGATCCTCCCTTGGTGACTTGACTCAAGGGCCAAGTGATATGAGAAAACCCCAACACGAACCTGCGGTAGAAGTTGGCAAGACCTAGAAAGCTGCGGAGCTTTGTCAAAGTGGTTGGAGATGGCCAATCCCGAATGACTTGGATCTTGGCTGGATCCACATGCACCCCCTGTTCATCAACAATGTATCCCAGATACTAAACCTGGGTCATGCAAAAGTGCATTTCTCCAAATTAGCACACAGCTTGTGTTGCCACAGTTGTTGGAGGACTCGCAGATGTAGAGGTGCTCTTCCCAACTCTGGCTGAAGATCAGAATGTCATCCAAGTATACCACTACAAATGAATTGGTGAATGGCCGCAAGATGTCATCCATTAGCCTCATGAAGGTTGCAGGAGCATTCGTAAATCCAAAAGGCATAACCAACCATTTGAAAAGGCCCTCCTTGGCTTTGAAGGCAGTCTTCCACACATCAGAGGGTTCAATTGGTACCTGGTGATATCCTGACTTCAAATCAATCTTGCTGAAATATTTCGCCCCCTTTAGTTGGTCCAGGAGGTCGTCAATCCATGGGATTGGGTACTTGTTACGGACAATGATCTTGTTCAGCACCCGATAGCAAATACAGAGTCTCCAAGTGCCATCCTTCTTCTGTACCAACACGATCAGGCTCCCACAAGGTGATGAACTCGGACGGATGTGACCTTTCTACAAGAGCTCCTGAATCTGCCTCTTGATTTCATCATTCTCTAGAATGGAGCGCCGATAAATTGGTCCATTGGGTAGTGGCGCACCTGGGGTTAGATCGATGGAGTGCTTGACCTAACAATGTAGAGGAATCCCTGCGGGGGAGGTGAAGATGTCCTCGTATTCCTCCACGACCTTGTCCATCTGTAGTTTTCATGTGGAGGGGCCCTGTCTGGAGGCCATGGCCACCATCTTCTTCTTTCCTTGAGGGCGTATCATCAGGAAATTTTTTTTCCCGGTTTTGGAAACAAGCTTACTGCATTGTTTTGCAGTAATCAAAGAGATGGAGGTAGGTGGTGCTACCTTGGTATCCTGTACAACTTATTTCCCAATGTAATAATAACAGCACGTGGCCTTGATTCATACACAACATGTTGCTTCCACAAGTATGGTTGTCCTAATAATACATCACAAACCTCAAGGGGAGCAATGTCACACAATACCTCATACGTGAAGGGCTTGATTTTGTATGGAAGGTGACATTGCTGGCTCATGCGAAGATCCCATCCTTGGTGAAGCCACCCGATGGTGTATGGTTGTGGATGTGCTGTGGTCGGTAAGCCCAACCGCTTCACGACCTCTGCCGAAATGAGGTTCTTTTGGCTCCCGCTATCGACAATGAACTGTAGTGGGGAGCCCTTTACCCACATCTGGGAGTGGAAGAGACGCTCCTCCTCCTCTAGATCTTCAGGTTCATTTTTCTGGATCTTGGTAGTAGCAACAGTGGCGTTGGGATCCGCATCAATGATCTACTTCCCTTTGTCATTCCCCCTGTCTAGTTCTGACTCAGAGTTGGAACATGCATCTGATTCTGAAACCTTTAGCTCAACCACCAGTGACTGCTTGCCCCGACACTCACTTGTGTTGTGAGTGGAGCTCTTATGGAACTCACACCATTTTCCCATGTACTTTTTCGGCTTCGCGGCGCTGTTCTTTGCTTGCAGCTTTGGCGGGTTGTCTTGGGCTGCCCCACCTTGGCTTTGTCCTTTGTTATGTGGTTTAGGGGCACCTTTACCTTGCTTTAGATTCACAGATCCAAACTCTCGCTTCTTTTGTTTAAACTTCTGCTCGACCTTGACGACATATCGGTATGTTGTGCTGAGCGAGGAGATGTTCAGGAATTCTATTTCTTCCTGGATGTACTTGTGTAGGCAGCCACGGTATTTGAGTATCAAATGCTTCTCTGAATCCTGGATCCCCAACTTTCTGCGAAGGGTATGGAAAAGATTGGTGAACTCGGGCACGTCTTGGTCCCTTACCTGCCGCAGCATGGTCCACTTTATGTATTCATTCTCATAGCTTCTGATAGGGCAGTACTACTCCTTAATGGCATCCCAGAATGAATTACCAATGGGTGTGGCTGAAAATAGTGAGCCGGTACTTTCATCCTTCTGCTCGCAGTAGGTTTCCCACTAGTCCTTGACATGGGGGGGTGCTTTGAGAAGAGCAAAAACAATCTTTTCCCGACTCGAAAATTCATGAAGAGAAAAATAATCCTCTAACATATTTAACCACTTATCTATATCATCTGCATCTATCTGACCCTCGAATATGGGGATTTCAAAATTTACTTGTACCTTAAAGGGCGTGGCGTTTCCAGAGTAGCTACTAGAAGTTGATGCGTCGCTTCTAGGTAGCCGCTGAAGGATCTGGGAAAAGTTGTCCATCATCGCACTCCGTTGTCGCTCGAGGGCTTTTTCGAGCAATATTTTGATAGGATCTCCTGCCCCCTCGTCTTTCTTCTCATCCACCATGGGAGGCCGTCGAGATTTGCGAGGCTGGTCTTGCAAAGGTTCGACCAGTTCAAGCCCTAACTCCTTATATCCCGACCTCATTAGGGACATGAAAAGAAATATAGAGAAAAAGAAAACCACTCTGATACCACTGATCTGGATTTAAACAGGAACACAACAAAATACAGAGAACCATATACAAAAATATGCAGCGGAAACAATGCTTCATTTCATTAATCGAAATAAACCAGCTAGGGCGATGGTAGCTTATCTCTGAGAAGAGATGTGGTGACTACATGCCTCTGAACTATGTTACAATGAGGCTTGGAGGCCTATTTATTGTTGAGAAACAATGGAAAACCCTTCACATGCCAAAACCTAACCCTAGAAGATGAAACACCAAATTGTGGGCCCCGTTTTGGGTAAATTGGTACATCAATTTCCCGGGGTCATAACTTTGGTATACGATCTCTGTTTGACGCATATGATAGCTCATTAGAAATATCTATCCGAGAACTACCACTTTGGGAAGGGCAACATCGGTCCATGGACCCATGTTGCCCCCAGATTTCCAAAAAAACGTCGTTTAGGGCCTCAAAACGGCTCCGGAAGTTCAGGACCCGAAAAACTGCTAAAAATAGTAAGTTGTGCTACAATTAAGGAAACTGAAAATGCTGAGAGAAATAATGATGGGGGTCCAGATGAACTTGGTAGGTGGCCACCAATATCCACCTGGATCAAGTTGAGAAGTCGTGACACTCCAGAAAGACATCGAAGGTGCTGGTGTTACCAAACCTATTGTTCTATTCAATAAACATTCACGCCTTCTGTGAAAATTGCCTTCTTAGACAATTGCCCTCGACTTTAGGTATTTTTACTCATATAGCTCAAGAGCCTTACAAAAACCCCTTGCCATTAATCTCTATGTCATGCCTTGTGAGGTCAGCTTTCGTAAGCGTTTTTATTTGTAAATTTAAAGCACAAAACCCTTTCAAATTTGATTGTCGAAGAAAATCACATTTATGACTTTTGTTTTTCTTTTCGATCCACAAAGTTTCTCCTTTTTCGTGCGTGATCCACTAAGCCTACAACCTAATGAATGTATGATTTCAACAATAGTTACATTTTGTGGAATATTCTACCTCCGAAAAAATTCAATTGGATAATGCTTATCTAGATTTTCACATTGACAAATGTATCTTTAGCTTCATCTATCCTTTGCATTGTAAATCTGAACATGGAGGCAACACATATTTAAGATCGGCGTGATCATTTAACTACTTGATCGATTGGTAGCTTCTTCAGTATAAAGACTAAAAATATCCATTATGTTATTCTATTTTAGTTTTTTGGCATCAAGTTTTACCATCTTCTATGAGGGAACCCTGTGAAGTATCTTTTTCATTAAACAATCCCTTCGAATTCTTTAGTAGGTGAGTGCATTCCACTGGGAAAAAGATATGGACTTAATTTGTATGTATACTAATACTCGATATGTCAAGGGATTATTTAGCTGGAGAAAGTGGTGTATCCCACTTCTCAAATTACCAGGGGAGCTATATAGAGAATACAAATAAACCCAACAGCTAGATTTCATGATGAACCCATAATAGAAAAATTTCACTCGGTTTTGTTTGTTGGTCTAAGAAGGGTTAGCTGATAGTGTTGGGGGGATTCTCTTCTCTCCATTGATTGGGGTTAGTTTTTGTAATTAGGACGGGTTTTGGATCAAAACCCTAATGGCATAATGGTTTGTGCCTAAACCCACATATTTGTGTGAAAGGAATAATTTGAAAAATTCTTGGTATAGAGCAATTCAGTAATGAAGCTAAGTGGGACGATTATTGACAAGATATGGTAGAAGAGAAATCCTCCCTTTGTGTGGTGCATTGTTTGTTGAACTGCATTGTAATCTACATTGTGGGTGGACTTTGATGATATTACATATTATGTAATGAGGACATGGAGCTTTGGCCTTGATCCCAACAATTTATACCAAGAATAGTTTCCCCATGGGTATTTAATCCAGAAAATCCCCGATCAACCATAATAGTGCATGCAGAGGAGGGAAACATAACTTATATTCTAGACTAGTCAATAATTCATGTAGTAAGTTGACCAAGAAATGTATGACTGTCCTTTCAGCCTGCAAATGGAAGGATGTCATTTGCCAATGTGGTATTCAGAATAAGCATAGCCACCATTTCCCAACAAGGTGATGACATATATCAATGGGTTGGGAATGTGGACACCAATATTGTGTGACAAAATGTGCATAAATGAACTACACAGTGCTCTCTGCCAAGTAATCCGTGTTGACACAAGATAAGGTAACCATTGTGCCAACTAGTTGTAATGGTAATAATCTACATGTTCTACTTCTTAATTATCAGGTTATCAATGCCATGGGATTTATATCATACATACTTTAGATAGCTAGCCAAGGATTCAATGGTGGACTATGGATGAACACCTTGGGAAAATGTTATGCCATAAAGATGATATTCAAGGTTTCCTCAAAAAATCACTTTAGATAGCTAGCAAGGGATTCAACGGTGGACTATGGATGAACACCTTTGGAAAATTTTGTGCCATAAAAAAGGTATTCAAGGATTCTTTGAAAAATCCTTCGATTATTCTATATGAAATAATTTTCAGGGTCATCTTTTATATACATGTAAATACCCATTTAACTTTCGTACAACTTCCTTGCTCCGTCCATGGGAAATTGCTCAAATACTATGCAATAATTTTTAGGGTCATATTTTATATACATATATATACCAATTTAACTTTTGTACAACCTCCTTTCCCCTTCCATGGGAAATTGGTCAAATACTTGGAAATCATTAATGACACCCAAACATGCCTGGGAAGATTTATCAGACTAGGAATTGGCAACCTATGTCTTTAGGGATAGGAACGGACTAATGGAAGATTAGAGTTAAATTATGAGTTGTATGATTGTTATGCATAGTCTATCCAAGGACATAGCTTAATGGAATTCAATTTATACTTATAGAGATCTTAACAAATGATGAAATATGAAGGGAAGTAATAGATAAAATGATTTCCGTCATATTAGATAAACTTATATGTAAAAAAAAAAAAACTAGAAGAGGTACATGACAGTTAGAAACACCAAAATGTTTGAGTTTAAGTAAATATGAAGAGCTTGAGTTCATATCAATAATTTATTAAAAAAAATAGTTATACCTTTCTAGGATCAGTTTAGAATATGAAGACTAATTTTCCTGTAACTCTCTTATTTCACTTTACTATTACAAATATTCTCTCAGCTAGGTTTCTCTCTTTGTTGTTGGTATTAGCTTTTATTTTTGAGCCTTTTTATCCATCGAATGCTATTCATAATGCTGCTCGTTGTGATGTTTTTGCCATCATATCTTGATGTCCTTGTCAATGAACAACTTGATGTCTTTGTGGGTTGGAAAGTCCATAGACACTTGATCTACTGCATCCCCAAGGGTGCTCTGAATGGTGTCTTTGAATCCACTCTCTTGGAAACTGTTCTACATGTACTGCTGACAGGCAGATGAACACCTGCGATACCTGGAGACATGGCAACACTCATAGCAAGAAATATGTTATTCGAAAACCAAAATGAACTTGAGAATTAACTTGCAACATAGCTGTGTGATTGATCATGAAGGTTGCGCAATTTTGATTGGGAGGTCTGGAGACTGACTGCCAAAACTACACAAGGAATAGTCTAGGCTGTTAGGAGACTGACTGACTGCTAGAAATGCATATGCATAGTTCGGTCTAGCTACTGACTATTGGAATTGTGCAATGTACAATCCCAACTAGCAATGGTTGTAGGCTCAGTGATTGCATTGTGCAATTTTCTGGGCCAACAGTCACTATCCCTCATAATTGCATAAAGCAACATAGGAGGATAGTCACTGGGGTAGAAATGCACATTTCTTGAGAGGAAGAGAGAGCCTTCCCTATTAGGGTTGCACAATGTTGTCTTGGTGAGGCAGAGTCCAGCTCAATGCTGCCCAGACTCATCGATAGGAAACTAAAAGCGAAAGTGAATGTGAATGCATGGTGATATTGTGTGTAAGCATAAGTAAATGATTTTGCATGTAAACATTGAATGGAAGATTTAGAAAATGGAACAACATGCATGTGGGTGGGGCGAGTCACCGAATCGGTGACCGTTTGTGAAAACAGTTTCATGCATGCGACAAAAGTTAGATGTTAGTGAAAACTGAAATGATGCTAATGCAAGCTAGTATGTATCATAGTGATAGCAAGAGCTCACTGAAATCAAGAACACAGTGTTCATACGAAGCAAAACACAAAAAACGCCAGAAATGTAACACAAGACATGGAAAGTGGGCTTACCCCAAGGCAGCTAAGCTGGATGTGCTGATAGCTCCTAGATGTGTTGTGGGATGCCAGAGCTACAAGGTTGATGTGACGAATGAGATCTGCAACATCCGATTGATGAGTTTTGATCAAAATCAAGGTTGTGATGTGCACGCCAAAATCTAGGGAAAATGACACTTGGTGGGAGGCTTCTGAATTGATCCTTTCATGTAACCTCCAACTGGCAAAAATATATCCCTGAAACAAGGGATGCCTTTGCATGTTGCCTTGGGAGAAGTAGCCCATACATGCAATTCTATTTTGCTCAGTCCTAGAGGGAATCGGTCAACTCAGCTGCACATGCAAGAGGCTGCTCAACTCCTGGAAAAATGTGCATTTCTAGCTGGGAGCTGGGTGGCTGCTTAGAAGAATTGTTCATTTTCTGGGTAGAGTAGCTGACTGTTGCCCAAATTTGCATAAATTCTGGGCTGAGAAGCCCAACTGGGAAATATTACACAATTTTCTGGATGAAGCTTGCTCAACAGAACTACGTAATTCTGGGGCTCAGTAGACTGCAAGTCATGTTTGTACAATTTCTGGAGGGAAGGTTGGTTTCCCTCTAGATTTGTGCAAATTCTTGAAGGAGTTGCTCAACTTGCTAGTGGACCAAGTCCGAATGAAGAACCTGTGAGGGGAATGCATCAAGCTTTGATCGATAGGTTGTCTTTCTGCAAGAAAATAACTAGAACTTGTGTACTTTGATAAAGCAAGACATGCTACTATGAAGGTTTGTAGGGAGGCTCCAAAACGAAGCTAAGGAAAAATTTTGGAGGGTGGTTGTTTCCACTACAACACTTGGCGACACACTGGTAGAACTTCAGCTCTCTGAATGGACCTTGTTCATGAAAAGCAAGTCTAACACCTTCGGAAGTATTGTTTAGTTCTCAGGTTGTCTTAGTTTCACACTAGCTCGATTGTAAGATGTAGCATCTACCAATCTCTTGGTCGATTAACACACATTCCAAGCCAAGTCAACACAATTTTTTTGATTGGGGTTGAGGGGTATATTGTTGCACAAGCATTATAGTCATCAAAGTCTTAGTTTCATCTCTCGTGCTACTCCACTACCAGCAGGCGTAGATAGTACCCCAGCAGAGTCACATAGGAACACAATCATGGCTCTACTACCAACGAGCCTAGTGAATAGCTTGCTGGAGTTTATTGCATCACCTCTCTATGCAAGAAGCCTTTCTCTTCTTTCACCTTATTCATTTTTCATTTTTTTCATTTTTTTATTTTCGTAACTGTGCATATCACTTATTCACTTCAGGGGTGGAAGAGTGATCCTGACTTATTGGGAGAAAAATAGATTGTTCCTGCAGAGACATAGTTTATTATATCTCTGACGTTCCTGTTAAGGTTTTCCCCCTCACCTTACTTTACTTGACTGAGCTGACAAGGGTTAACCTAAAAAAAACTCACTAGAGTAGGTGACGCTGGTTAGCATGCAAGCATTATGTTATCACCAAGGTTTACTTCGAACAGTATGCATTTTCCATTGGTATCATGGAATGAAGACAACAAGTACTTACATGAGAGAGCGGACAAAAGATAACCAAATGTTGTTGTACAACTCCTCTTGTACTTTTCCCAGCTTTTTTCAAGAGTTTTACATGGTCCATGTGAAACTAACCTATGGACAACAATAAGAAAACAAGTGAAGAGCAAAGCAAGAAGTAGAAGAAAATCTGGAAGTAAAGTGAGTTAGCCAACAAGAAAGTAGACAAACAAAAAAACAAAGCAAGTAAGAAAACAAGCATGCAAGAAAATAGATTGAAAGCAAGCACTACTCCTACTCCTAAGCTAACAGTGCATGGGCCTGATCACGTGAAGTGATATTTCCAATGCATCCACCGGTGCATTGGTTGACCCATGATGGTGAAGTCTTGGTTTGCGAACAAGAAAACTATGCGAACTAGCAAACAAGAAATATGTAACAATGAAGACAAACACACTCCAAGTTTAAAATCATCCACATAACAAAAATGAGCGAAAACACATGACATGGGCTCTATGGACTTGCCACAGTACTGAGCTACACTGCGTGCAGATGTTGAGTGTATGCATTCTCTTGACTGTGATATGCAAGAAAAAGTGAGAGACGTAGACCACTTACATTGTCCATGTGTGCTTGTTGTGTAAGATTCCTCCAACGCATGAACAATGGGATCGAGTAGTTTGAGTGGAGGAAGAAAAATCAGGATCTTTCAAAAATTTCCTAACTAGAAGTGAAACCAACCTTAGGACAATGAGGGACTTACATAACCATCATCTCTGGTTGAAGTGCCTCGATAGCCTACGAGGTTTCGAATTCATTGATAAATAGATCATTTTAGAACAGTGTCTTAGATGGATTAACAACGATTGAATCATCATCATGATCAGATAAAGAAGTAGAGAGATCACGAAAACCAAGATAAAAAAATTTAGGTTGCTTGTCGTCATCCTCATGATTTGATGAATTGGGCAGAGGGGTAGAAGAGAAGCAAAGATTTTCACCCTCCATGTTTTCAGAAATGAAAGATGACAGATTGGATGGGTTTTCGGAAGAGGATGTGTCTTGTCTACACTGTGATGATAGACTGACATTTGATGTGTCTTGTGAATGATCAAAAGTAGAGACATCCAGAAATATGTTCATAGGGGAAATCAACAGTGGCAAAATCTAAAGGAATGTCAGGATGAAGCAGATGAGGAATAGCTAAAAGGAGGTCATCCTTCATCACAGATTTTTCTCTAGATTCCCACACACACTCGTCATGAATGATGATGTAGGTTGGCTATATAACACAAACTCTATCGACAACTTGATCCTCACTCATAGCAGGTGAGGAGTCCGGAATGGGAGAGCACAAGATAGTACAATTCTGAGGATCAACAGAACACGGGGATCAATGTTGAGGGAATGCATCCACATGACAAATAATAGGCTTGCAAGCCAAATATGAATAGACATCAAGAGCAGGTGGGGTGGTAGAACATGAGAGTTCGACATATGTGTGTGAATCATCTCCCACATAACTTTGCGGTGGTTGAGCTGTTTGATGAGGGGAGGGCGGACAATCTCTTATGACAGCAACTGTGCCTGTGTGTGATTGCATAACCCCATCACCAAAGTGTGCTAAGCAGAGCTCATATATGTGAAGAAGATACTCAAATCTTCCATCAAGAAATTCCTAATCAATATCATCTTCGAGGAATCGATATGCAAGATCACAAAAGTGTGTGTGAAACTGTTCAACGAATTCCTTAGTTTCTTGTCGTAATTTTAAAATTTCTCTATTGAGTGCTTGACGGTCGAAGTGATTGAAAGCACTGTCTATCTCTACGACTAGATGAGGAAGAGAATGAAAATATTTTTTAGGCAACGTGGCACACCAGTGTATTAGGTTCCATCGAAGCGTGTAGATGAAAAATGCGCAGCTCATGTATTCTTCAAAGAAACCATGTCTTTCACATGATTCTACAACATAGACTTCATGCCTAACCAAGGCTACGTAAGTTCCACCATCATATGTTTTATGGGAGAAGTTATCTGAGAGATTTTCTGACATGATGAAATCATTTCCATAAGACATACATTCCGGAATAGCAACTCGGTAGTTAGTCATGATAGATATGTAGAGATTCAAAACAAGTGTGAGGACTCATATTGTCATTTGGCCCTCCTTCTAGTGCCAAAATGTTGATGGTGTTGGACCCATCAACATGTAAGCGGATATCCAGGGTAATAAGTCCCAATTAGACCTCAGACCGTTTGGTGTAGGAGTCCCAATAGTGGGTCATATAGCAATGCCTTGACCGCGATTTCACACAGAGGAAAGTAAGATAACTTTGTTGGTAGCAAGGGTGTGACAACTGTAGTACGTCAAGGAGGGTGCATGAGAGGTTCTAACACACAGGGTTTCATATTAGTGCGCCCCTTGGAAGCTTGTAATAGTACACAGCTTGGAAGGGAACACACGACGTTATATGCACGACATGCTGGGAAGCAAGCTAGCGAGAAATCCAAAGTGATGGTTAAACCAACAACATATTTAAGAAAGATTCATACATATACAGAATAGTCCATACATGCATGCCTAAGAAAACAAATACATATATCATTTAAAGTAAACTAGATAGCATAGAATACAATACAACATATGCATGAAACGTGTTGGCTTTGTTATATTAATGTTGGCTCTGTTATATTAAGAAGTGTAAGTTCTAGTCATATAATACATCCATGTCCAACCACTAGTTCTGATAGTGGAACGTTATAGCCACAACTGCCTGCTCCTCCAAAGTGATGTACTAGCTCTACATAGTGGAGAAGCCTAGGGTCGTTCTAATACCATCCAATCTGTCCTCGAGATAGTCTTATCAGAACCTTGGCTGACCAAAATCCTTTACAATGAGTTATGAGGTTCTATTTATAGCAAAGGGTGGGGTGACCCTTGACATTCCCTTTGTGATAGTTCATCTACCCTCATGACTCTTCATCTACTCTATGACTGTTACATCCAGCGATTGACACTTGACTTACACTTGACATGATGTTACATTACAATGGCCATGTGCCCATGTGAGACAAAATGGCTTGAGCAAGCCATGAATGACATCACTAACACTCGGTCCATTTTGGTGAGACGAAATCTATGACATGCTTTTGATGGTGAAGGCAGTCAGCTGATGCCAAGCTTGGTTTCCCGTGATGGTGTGCAAGGTGACATCTTATTGAAGCGAACTCTTGCCTCCGTTGCATTCAGGTGCATTTGGTGCATTGGCTCCTTTATCCAACTTGTCTGATAGCATCCGCATGGTCTTATTGCATGCATATAAAACATCAACACATTGATGCATAGTGTCTATGCTAATATTCAATTGTGTGTTGTTGATCATGCATATCAACTTGTCGAAGTATATGTTTAGCTCTAGTTAGACCTGCTTCTTCTCTTCACCTCGATGAGCGTGCTGAATGGGTGGGATCACATGTGTGTGTATAATGACATGCATGTTGCTACATTCATTTGCATGCGATGAATAACACGGCTCACCATGTCCACTCCATGCCAGCTGTTGGGATAGATCTTTAACTTTTACTAGTGCAGTTTCATCCGTGAGTGTATGTTGTGCCCCTTGCTATACCTATTCCTACTGCAACTCATTCGCTTCTCTATTCAACTCATGTTCTTCCTTGAGTTTTTTCTTCAGCACATGCAAATCCTTCTCTTTTCCATTCTTTGTCTTTGCGCAATCTCCATGTCACACTGCCACCTCATAGCATGAGTCTCCAAAGTTTCTTTCATCACAAGTGGATCTGCTTGAGCTTGCAACTTTGTTCCACCTCTATGTTGTCACAACCTTCCTCTTGCATTCGTTGCATTTGGTATGCTACCTTTAGATGTTGTTCATGATGCTTCTTGTTGTGATGTTGCAACCATCATATCTTGATGTCCTTGTCTATGAACAACTTGATGTCTTCGTGGGTGGGCAAGTCCATAGACACTTGATCAACTGCATCTCTAAGTGTGCTCTAGACAGTGTATTCAACTTTGCTCTCTTGGAAACCATTGTACCTTTGCTACTGAGAGGCAGATGAACACTTGCGATACATAGAGATATGGAAACACTCATAGCAAGAAATTTGTCAGTCAAAAACGAAAATGAACTTGATAACTAGCTTGCAGCATACTTGTGTGATGGATCATGAAGGCTGGGAAATTTCAGCCGTGAGGTTGGGAAACTGACTGCCAAAACTACACAAGGCACAGTCTGGGATGTCAGGAGGCTGACTGACTACTAAAATTGCATGATTCACAGTCCTGTCTAGCTGTTGAATATTGGAATTGCACAATGCGTAATCTCAGCTGGCAATGGTGGCAGGCTCAGTGACTACATTGCACAATTTTCTAGGCCAGCAATCACTATCCCTCATAATTGCACAATTCAATATTGGAGGATAGTCACTAGGGCGGAAATGTGCATTTCCTAAGAGGAGGAGAGAGCCTTCCCTCTAAGGATTGCACAATGTTGTCTTGGTGAGGCAGGCCAAGGCTGCCCAGACTCGCTACAAGAAATTGAAAGTGAAAGTGAATGTGAATGCATGGTGATACTGAATGTAAGATTAAGTGAATGATCGTGCATGTAAACAATGAATAAAATATTGAGAAAATGGAACAACATGCATGTGGGTCAAGCGAGTCATTGAATAGGCAACCGTTCATAAAAAACAATGAATAAAATATTGAGAAAATGGAACAACATGCATGTGGGTGAGGCGAATCATCGAATAGGAAACCATTCATGAAAAACAATGAATAAAATATTGAGAAAATGGAGCAACATGCATGTGGGTGAGGTGAGTCATTGAATGGGCAACTGCTCATGAAAAACAGTTTCATGAGCATTCTAGAAGGATGACCAACTCTTATCTCATCCTATGAGCTCAATTTTGGATAGGCTATGGTTCATATAAACCTCTATCCTCTCATCTGTTTCTCCATGGAAACTGACTATCTAATTATGGAAAACCATTCAATACGCAATTTATGACAAAACCACTTGCATTTCCCTATAAATTGACAACTCATCATAGTGATCAAGAGGTTGGAACTTGGATATTGTAGAGAAATACTATTGGTTTGGGAGTTGAAATCATTATCAAGTAATGTTATGCTACTGGATTGATGTGCTATTGGTATGATGAGGGTTTGGACTAAGTTGGATGAGTGACATGGGATCGAACGAAATTGGGTGTAACTTCTCCTTCTATCAATCAATAAAGTTGTTTGTTCCTTTTCCAATATTTTTTTCTATACCTATGATGAATGTATGTTCGAATGTTGTTGGTTCCATTTGTTTACAATAGATAGATCATATGCTTTTATTGTTGTCGTCTTCTATTTATGTTGGCAGGTACCAATTGAGTGAATTCAGTTTGAGTGAGAGCGATGGGAGAAGTTCAAAGGAGATCAAAGGAAGTGAAGGATCACAAGTAGGCTCCTTTATCTTATCTTTCTATTGTAGGAAAAGGTTAAACATATTTACTTCTATTGTTCTAAGTGTAACTACCCACTTAGGGAAGATGTACTTGTCCGTAGGTATAAATTTCATATAACAAATTGTTGAAATGCCTCTTTGGGACACCAATGGAGCCTTGGTCAGGGGAAACTTCTCTGCATAGCAAGCATGCCCATTCAAGCCTTCATTGCAGAGCACATAGGCCCACTTAAGCCTGCACTAGGCAAGGATGGGGGAAATTGACATAGGCTTATGGGAATATTCCTTGATTCTAGAGCATTCTAGAAGGATGCCCATCTCTTATCTCATCCTATGAGCTCAATTTTGGATAGGCTATGGATCATTCAACCCTCTATCCTATCATCCTTCTCTCCATGTAAAATAACTATCCAATGATGGAAAACCATTCAATACCCAATTTATGACAAAACCACTTTGCATTTCCCTATAAATTCATCACTCATCATAGTAATCAGGAGGCTGGAGCTTGGATATTTGTAGAGAAATACTGTTGGTTTGAGACTTGAAATAATTATCAAGTAATGTTATGCTACTGGATTGATGTGCTATTGGCATGATTAGGGTCTGGACTATGCTGTATGAGTGACATGAGATCAAACCACATTGGGTGTAACTTCTCCTTCTGTTAATCAATAAAGTTGTTTGTTCCTTTTCCAATAGTTTTACTATACCCTTGATGAATGTATGTTCAAATTTTGTCGATTCCAATTTTTTACAGTAAATAGATCATAAGCTTTGATTTTTTTCATCTTTTGTTTATGTTAGTAGGTACCAATTGAACAAATTTAGTTTGAGCGGGAGCAGCAGGAGAAATTCAAAGGAGATCAAAGGAAGTGAAGGATCACAAGTAGGTTCCTTTATCTTATCTGTCTATTGTAGGAAAAGGTTAAACATCTTTACTTTTGTTGTTCTAAGTGTAACTATCCACTTAGGGAATATGTACTTATCCATAGGTATAAATTCCATATAACAAACATGCTATCTTTCTGTAAGAAAATCATTGGAGCTTGTGTACTTTGATGAAGCAAGACACATTGCTATGAAGGTTGGTAGGGATGCTCCAAAATGAAGCTAAGGAAAATTTTTGGAGGGTGGTTGTAGTCGATACAACACTTGGCGACACATTGGTAGAACTCCAACTTTTTGAATGGACCTTGTTCGTGAAAATCAAGTCTAACAACTCCAGAAGTATTGTTCGGTTCTTAGCCTGTTTTGGTTTCACACTAGCTTGATTGTAAGATGTAGCATCCACCAAGCTTTTGGTCTATTGACAGACATTCCAAGCCAAGTCAACACAATTGTTTCGATTGGGGTTGAGGGGTATATTGATGCACAAGCATTATAGTCATCAGAGTCTTAGTTTCATCTCTAGTGTTGCTCTGCTGCCAACAGGCCTCGACAGTACCCTGATGGAGTCACATAAGAACACAAGAAAGGCTCCGTTACCAGCGAGCCTAGTCAGTACCCCGACAGAGTTACTTGCATCACCTCTATGTGCAGGAAGCCTTTCTCTTCTTTTGTCTTATTCACTTTTCCCTTTTTTTTACTTTTTAATTTTTAATTTTTTAATTTTTGTAATTGTTCATAGCACTTATTCATTTCAGAGGCAGAAGAGGGATCCTGACTTATTGGGAGCGTAAGAGGTTGTTCCTATAGATAAATAGTTTATTATACCTCTAATGTGCCTGTTAATATTTTCCCCCTCACCTTACTCTACTTGACTGAGCTGAAAAGGGTTAACCCAAAATGTGTCGAAAATGTTCCGAAAATGCCTTTTTACCTTTTTAATGCCATAACCATTTACTTTTCCAATTTATTTAGCCATAAACACATCTAGTGGTGCCCGCTAGGATATCTTTGCCTAACATTCAACTTGGAATAAGCGTGCCTTAACCATGGTCTTATTTTGCCTTTATTAACTTTTATTACATGAAATTTTAACTAGCGGTTGTTATAGACCCATCCCCCTTGGGGAACATCATCCTTAGTGTTAAACCACACCAATACCTAAACAAAATGCTAAGAAGAAAACATACTACCCATGGAGCTTTATAACTTAGCTCGTTGCAATATTTACAATGAATGATCTGCTCAAAGCAAAACATCATGACAATATGACAAAATAACAACCATACCACTTATTGGAGCTTTATAACTTATCTCATGGAAATATTTACATCCATATACATATGTACATATACCGAAACATCAACACAACATATGCGAAACATATACCAAACATCATACCAAAACTGCTTTGCCTCAACTGATAAAAAAAAAAGGATACATGGCTCGCATCTGATCCACCATTTCCCATGTAGCTTCTTCAAGCCCAAATTACTTCAACTACACTTTAACTTTCTCTATGGCTCTATTCCTGAGCATGAGCTACTTCTGTTACAATATGCACAAAGGCTCCACCTGCTCCACCTGCAATACAGACCAATCAATAACATGATCAACATTCTTTATATACATTTTAAGAAATGACACATGGAAAACATCATGGAATTTCACTATTGGAGGTATTGCAAGTTGATACACCACTAGTGCAATCCTCTCAAGGATCTCAAAATTCCCGCAATACCATGGTGCCAAATTAGCACATGATCCAATCCTCAAATAGATCTTCTTGGGCTTGATGCACAAATACACATGCTCCCCAACCTGAAACTCTTTGAATGCACTATATTGTCTTGCATAACTCTTATGGCTATCATGTGCTGGCTTTATATTCTTATTTATCACCTCCATTTCCTTCTCCATGACTACTAACATATTAGCCTAATGAGTACCCTGTTCACTAGATCACTCCAACTGATGGGAGTATCATAACTCCTCCAATATAGTGCCTCGAAAGGACTTATCCTTAATGACTGTTGATAAGCATTGCTGTATGCAAACTTAAATAATGGTAGATATTCCTCCAATATTCTCTGCTGGTGCATCACATACATCCTCAACATCTCCTCTAAGATGTTGTTGACCTTCTTTGTCTGTCCATCTATCTGCAAATGATAAGTTGCACTTAAGGCCAACTCTGTGCCCAAACCTACAAATAGTTCCTCCCAAAATTTGGAAGTGAACCTCACATCCCTTTTTGGAATGATCTTGTTCAGAACACCATGTAAATTCCTGATATCCATGATCAAAACTTGTGCCACCTCACTAGTTGAATATGTAGTCTTCACAAGAATGAAGTGAGCTACCTTTCTAAGCCTGTCAACCATGACCATAATATAATCATGCTCACTCATTATCCTTGGAAGAATTGTAATGAAATCCATGGAAATGACCTCCCACTTCCATTCTAGAATCAGAATAGGTTGTAGTAGACCACCTGGATGCTTACATTCTGCCTTTACCTGTTTGAAATGCAAACATCTAGCCATGAGCTCTGCCACTTCCTTCTTCACATTCGACAAATAGTATAACTTATTCACTATGGTCAACGTCTTCTAATATCTTGGGTGACTTGAGTATGGTTTCATGTGAAAATCCCTCAAGATAAGCTTCTTGAGCTCACTGCAATCTGGCACATATATCTTGTCCCTAAATCTTAGAAAACCATCTATCGTGAGACGATAGTCTGCATCTTTATCACCTGCACCTATTCATGTACTTTGATCTAGCCTATGCATAATCTCCCTGTACATGTTATCTCATTGTCCTTCCTGCAAGATCCTATCTTGTAACTCTGTGCCATAAGAGCTCATAGTTTCTATATGATTCACTTGCACCATCCTATTAAGAGAATATGCAATTCGGTTCTCCTTTCCCTTAATGTATCTGATGTGGAAGTCAAAACTAACTAAGGGTAGCCAACCATCTTGCTTTCCTAGCACTTAGGGTCGATTATTCAAACAAGCATCTTAACCCATTGTGATCGCTCATCAATACAAATATCCTACTAAGAAGGTAATGCCTACAGATATTCAAGGCATGAACAATAACTACCAACTCAATATCACGAGTCATGTAGTTCTTCTCGTGCTCATTCAACTTCCCAGACTCATAGCACACCAGTTGTCCCTCCTGCATAAGGAATCCACCAATTCCTCTTTTAAATGCATATGTACACAGTACAAACTCTTTATCCGGATTTGTTATCTTAAGGACTAGAGCATTGGTCAACAACTAGTTCAGCTGCTCAAAACTAGCTGCACATTATTCTGTCCATTCAAACTTATTACATTTCCTCTGCAAGGATGTCATAGGATATGCAATGTGTGAGAAGTTCCTGATGAACCTCCCGTAGTAAGATACTAATCCCTTCAATGATCTCACCTCATCCACATTCTTAGGAGGTGCCCACTCCATGATGGTCTTTATCTTTTCTATATCTACTATTATGCCTTCCTTGGAAACAACATGTCTCGAGTAATTCACCTCTGATTGAGGGAAGTTGCACTTGCTAAGCTTGGCATATAACTAATTTTCTCTTAGAAATATAAAAACTACTGCTAAGTGCTTGACATGTTCTTCTTCATTCGTGGAGTATATCAAGATTTCATCAATGAATACAATAACAAACTTGTCTATATAAGGATGCAACACATTATTCATCCAAAACATAAATATAGATGGGGAATTAATCAAACCGAATGGAACTACAACAAACTCATAATGCCATACCTGGTCCTAAACATAATGTTGTAGATAGACTCTTCCTTGATGAGTACTTTATGGTATCCTGATATAGAGTTGATCTTAGAGAAAATTGATGCTCTCTTCTACTGATCAAACAAATCATCAATGCTTGGAAATGGGTACCTATTCTTGATCGTTACCATTTTCAACTGCCTGTAATCAATGCACAATATGAGAGTACGATCTTTCTTCTTTATGAACAACACCGGTGCACTCAAAGGTGATACACATGGCCTAATGTATCCCTGGTCAAGCGTCTCCTTCAACTGTCATTTCAACTCTACTAGCTATGGGGTACTCATCCTGTGACGTGCCTTCGATGCCGGTGCTATCCCTAGTACCAACTCAATAGAGAAATATACTCCCATATGAGCAAGTAACTTTGGAACCTCTGCTGGAAACACATCTTGATACTGCTTCAATACGGGGTACCTCCTAAATATTTCTTCATCCTCAACATCCTTACCCTTGTCACTAGATATATGTACTGTAAACATCACAAAACCTTGTTTGCAGCTATGCTTAGCTTGCATAGTGGTAACCATCCTTACTGATGTAGGCTTCTTCTTTCCCTATAAAACTCTCCCTTCCCCATTATCATCCAAGCACTCAATGGCCATGTTGAAAAAATCCACTTTGGTCCTATGAAGGTACAACCAATCAATACCCAAAATCATGCTATATGATCCCAATGGTAGTACTTTCAAATGTGCTACTACAACCATAGCATTTAACTCAAATGCACAAGCTCTTACCCAATGAAGACATCTCTTCTTTGTACCTTTAAGCAACTGTACCAACCAAGATTCTGCATGCAATTCTTTTCTCAAACCACACTTATCCACCAAGTTAGGATTAATATAACTTTAATTAGATCCAAGATCAATCAAAATATAAACAACTTAATCACAAAACTTACTGTTCATTTCAATGATGGATGCTTGATAATTTTCTTGTTTGTTCTCCATAAATCTGAGTGATATGAAAAACATCCCCAACTATATGTGACTCCTGACCACTATAGATCTGGGTTCTACCACCCTAATATTGTGGGCAATCATGCTTACAATGATCCTTGCCACATATCCAACACTACAATGGTTCTCTACAATCACCTCTAGTCTGTTGCTCTCCATGTCCCTTCTCAACTGTATTTTACTTCTTCTAAGGGACTAAATTTTATTTCTCACCTACATCTTGAGGTCTTCCTCAGTTTAGTGCTATTTTATTTTAACTATCTCATTTCATTTCAAGTCACACTTATGCTCAAATTTGTGCTTTGACCACTCATAAAAATGTTTCAGATTTCAGATGCGCTCCTGCAATGATCTAGGCTCATCGAACTCAATCTAGTCTCTGTATGCTACTGGCAGTCCACTGATGAATCTCTGAACCTTGGCCTTCTCCTCCTTATGGTAAGGCACATACCTCAACAGCTACAAGAACCTACTAGTATACTCATCTTCCGTCATGGAACCCATATGTAACTAATAAAACTCAGCTCTGTCATCATAGTACATTTTTGACAAATACTTCTTCTTGAAGAGCTTGTCAAACTCATTCCATGTCGATTCATCTCCCCGAATACCTTTAACATTCTTCACATCCTTCCACCAGATATCTGGTTTCCCTTTAAGACTGAAAGTCCTTAAAAACCATGATTCTAGCTAAAAACCCATTGAATTGTATGTTCTTGTTAGTTAATAATTATTTTAATTAAGATGTGTAACTAGAATTTAATCAATGTTTAACACTCCTTTAAGCCTATAGGCTTAGGCAGTGTCGTAAAGGGGGAGGTAAATAGTACTGGCATAGGGATCATGATTATGGGAAAGAGAATAGTTATTGGTTTAGGGAGAAAATGACCCAGGGAATTTACTAGCCTTGGAGATGTACAACCCATGTATGTAATCTTAGGGAGAAAGACACTAGGAAACTGGCACTAGGGAATGTGGAATTGCGGAGGTGATCCATGGGAACATGGTACTGAGGAAAGTAGTCTTGAGGAATATTGACTTGGGGAAGGGTCAACTAGAAACATAGTACTAGGGAACTAAAATAATGTGTTGGAACCAATATGACAAAGGTGCGACATAGGGAAATTAAGCCATAAGACCAGCAGATCATGATGAACCTTTAAGCAGATGGTTGTGTGGGGAGGTAGATTTCAATGGGTTGATACTAACCTTCATTCATCGTCCATCAACGTTCAGCCAAATCATTTAGAAAATACTTTAACATGTTAATAAATCAAAATTTATATGATGTACATGCCACATGGATGCCCATGTGGTAGTGGCATGGGATCACATGGGAAAATAGTGGTCATCTGGGTTCCAAATATATCCCTCTTTGTGACATGACCTCTTTAATGGGCTAAATTTTGAAGAGGCATAACTTTCTAATTAGGACTTAGATTGAGGTAAAATTTACATTACCAGAAAGATCTCGATAAGTTGAACATAGTGGTGGCATTTATTTTAAGATTCAAACACTTGAGGAAAAAGTTTGTTGTAACCTCATCTTGATAACAAAATTTTGATATTAGGTCAAATGAGTGACAATCCCAATCTTGAGATGGGAGGGAGGTGTTACAACACTCATTTTACACTTCGGTTGTATTGCATCATGCTTCTCTTAGTGTTATTAATCAAATTAAATAAATCACCTTCCTTCATTGAGTATGCAAAGAGGGATCATTACCTGAAAAATAATCTTTTATCTAGAACCATAGATGATAAATATTTCTTTTGTGCACTTTTATATTATGATAAAGCTCATGAATGAATTTAAGCAAAAGGATTTCTATCCCTTGCTATAATACTTAAAATTCCTCATTACATAAAACACGTGTTTTTTTTATGTTGAGCCTTCAATGATAATAATTGTGGATAGTCCCCTAACTAAGGGCAATTTTCATTTAGTTGAATGTGTGTTTATTTATGATATTGGCCATGGAATTCTGTAATGTTGGTTCATGCACTAGTTAACATGGAGTTATTTAATAGGTTTTCTTGGGTTAATAATGAGATCATGTTTCGCTATTATTTCCAACATGTGGACATATTGTAATGAGTAACTTCATACATTTTGATGGATTATGTGTGGATCATTGACATGGGCAATTAGAGTTGAGCATTTTGGGTTATAGTAGCAATTGAGGTGTTGCTAGTATCTAAAAAAAGTGGAATTATTGTACCATAATAGATTAACAAATGGAA